>JAABKJ010003187.1:0-26407 GCA_011634705.1 Andricus grossulariae
ATGCTAAAACCATAAAAGTAAGACATAATGTTATGTCTCGTCTCAGTTTTGAGACGCAGCCAGACATCGATGTCTTGAAGACGAACTCAAGACAGCGCCAAGTCAAACTCAAGTCGAAGCATTTTTACTCGGGAATTGAGCTTGAGATTGTTAAAAAATTAATAATCTTTTCTGAAACTAACGATCTTTTAATAAAATTTTCGATTTGTGACGAAAAACACGAACATAATCCGAAATCGCTCAATGATTTTTCTTATAAATACCGATTTCAGGTTAAACACTCCAACATAACCTGAGCTTGTTAAAAATTGTAAATATTTTTTGAAATCTATTTTTTTAAACCCAATAATTAGCGACGTGAATCACTGACATAGCGTAACAATTAATTGTTCCAAATTGTAAATCTACTTTAAAATTGAACGATTTTTGTTTAAAATAACCGATTTTATGTAAAAAAAACGTTAACACGACCTTAATTTTTTCGAAAATGATAAACCTTCTTTGAAATATGCATTGAAAATCACTAGCTTAATGTACAATTGTACAAACAAATTTTATCAGTTTTTGAAACCTAATGATATTTTACTAAAAATGTTTATTTTCTAAGAAAAACACTAACAGATTTCGAAATTGTTCCAGCTTGTAAATTCTATTATTTCAAATAATAATCATTGGATTATTATGATTCGTGGTTCGTGGAAATTTCGTGAAAATTTTCGCATTATATAAATGTTATATAATCATTCAATATGCGCAATAATAAAAGGGTTTGTTTTTGTTCAATAGACACAGACTGTTTCAAAGGAGCAAATTTTTATTTGTCTCATATGTCGTATATAACAATATGCGAAAATATTTATAAATGTATTTCTTAAAAAGGGTTAGCCCTGCAAATAAAAAGATAAAAATCCTTGTTGGTAATCGTAGCTGGATTTCTCAGGTTTTTTTTTATAATGAAAAATGCGTGCGTGGTTTTACAAAGGATACATTACGCCCTACTAATTATTACATCATGAAGAACGACAGGCGGCGCTAAACGCTGCACCTCAAACTGAGATTAAAAAAATTGAAGTTCAAACATACCCCCAGGCATTGAATGATCTATATTTCAATGATAAAAAAAAAAGAAAAGTATAATTGGAAGTACAAATAATGGAGATCAATTCATGGATAGATACACAGTTGTGAAATAATCGTAGAATAAAATGTATGCAGAATGAACCTTAAACATGTCAAGTATATTTTAGGAAACTTAAATAGTTGCAATTATACATATAAAAGTACAAGCAACGATGCACAAAAAGTTTGAATTTAATGTCTTTGGAAAATGAAAAATGGTGCATAGTTCACTCAATAGGCAACGAACACACAGCTGCAAGTGCTCGTTGAACTGTGCCAGTACATGTTTCAATGGTAGCAGCACAGGCGATACCATCATTTCCAGGATGAAGTTTAAGAATTCTTCCTAATTTCCATCTCAGTGTGGATAGATCCTTCTCTTTGAGCAAAACTAAAGTGTTTTCTTCAATCTCTGGACACGGTTTTCTCCATTTTAAACGTTGTTGAAGCTCAGATACATACTCTTTGCTCCACCTCGCCTAAAAATGTTGTTGTATCAGCTGGACCAACTGCCATCTAGAAAGCCTATTTTCTGGTAAATGAGTCCAGTTTGGATCAGCGACAGAATTGAGTGATCTTCCAATTAAAAAGTGAGCAGGAGTCAATGGAGAAACGTCGTTGGGATCGGAAAAGAGGGTTGTCAAGGGTCGAGAATTTATCAAGCCCTTCACGTGAACTAGCACAGTGTACAATTCTTCAAAAGTAAAAACATTGTTACCCGCAACACGCTTAAGGTGATGCTTCGTAGATTTCACTCCAGCTTCCCAAATTCCACCAAAGTGAGGAGAATAAGCTGGGATGAAATGCCGTGGAATACCCATGTTTTCGATAGCTTCTGACAAGCGTTCTGATTCGTCAATCAAAAATTCACCAAGTTGTTCAAGCTCATTGTTCGCTCCCACGAAACAGGTACCATTATCTGAATGTATATGAGCGGGCTTTCCACGTCTAGAAACGAACCGTCTAAGAGATGCAATGAAAGCCTCTGCCTTTGTGGCAAAACATACAAAAACGCTTACGTAACATTTGCTAGTCTGAGCATCTCGGCCCTTAGTGTCCTTTATAAGAAAAGGGCCGGCATAGTCTACGCCAGTAGTATGGAAAGGTGGTGAAGGTGGTACCTTATATTTGGGCTAATTACCCATCATTGGCGTAATTCCTTTCGGATTAACTCTAAAACATTTGACGCAATTTCGAAACCACCTTTCTAGACAAATTGCTCCCTTCCAAATGCCAAAATTGTTCACGAATAGAAACTAAAAGTAATTGAGGACCAGCGTGGAGCAGTTGCTTGTACTCACTATCAAAAAGAAGTTTTGTAAATTGATCGGAAGCAGACAGAAGTATAGGATGTTTCTTATCCTCATAAAAACTTGAATTTTCAAGTCTGCCACCGACGTTTAAAATTTCGCGATCATTCAAAAAGGGATTCAGTGACGCTAATTTTCCCTTTGTCATTGGGATATTTCCAGATAGCATTTTTATTTCCTCTGAGAAAGAATTTCTTTGTGATAGTTTGGCAATAGCGATTTTTGATTCAACAAGTTCAAATGAGCGCAGATGTCCACTCAATTTATGAGTTTGTAATTGACAGTTATTTGCAAATCTTTTGCAATATGCTATTACTCTTATCAGTGGAGGCAAGCTTTGGTATCGTTCAAAAATCGAAACGTCTACTGTTTCTTCTTTGGATGCTAGATTGCACCGTTTCTTGAGCCCTGGCACATCAGGGGATAGAGATGGCATTGAAGGCTAATCCAGTTGGACCTTTCCACCATAACTTAGAACCTTCGAGAAGACTTGGGGTGATACCACGGGAAATGCAATCTGCTGGATTATCTTCGCTACGAACGTGTTTCCAGCATTCCATATCCGTTAATTCCGGAATCCGACCAACTTTATTTGCTATGACAGTTTCAAGAGTGTTCGATTGCGTTCTAAGCCAAAACAAAACGATTGTGAATCACACCATTATTAAATATTATCTACTGATAAATCAAGAGCAGTTTTAACCTCGGAAGTCAGTTTGGCTAATTCAGGAACACCACAAAGTTCTGATTGAGGTATAGTTTATGTTTTCAACGGTGCGACTCTAAGATTTGGAATAAATTAATTGTACACAAACATTTCCTTCTGTGTCCTCCAATCTGAGATAGACGCAAGCTCCGTATGCAATGAGTGCAGCATCGGAAAATCCATGCAATTGAATATTTACGACGTCTGAACAAATAATGTGTCTAGGAACCTTCACCATGTTTAGAGTCGGAAGTTGATTCCTATACTCTATCCATTGCGAATAAATTTTGACAGGTAGACTTCCGTCCCACGAGAGTTTTTCAAGCCAAAGTTTTCAAGGTATAATTTTGGCCAAGATGATACAAGAACCTAAAAGACCTAAAGGATCGAAAATGCGCGATATATCTGACAAAATTTGTCTTTTGGTAATCTTGTTATTGTCCGAAACACTTACCGAATAAGTCAGATGATGAGAATTAGCTAGCCACTTTAAACCGAGTGTCTTAATGTGACTATTGTTAGAGAAATTAAACAAACTAGGAGAATTCTCAGGATCAATTATGTCTTCGATTACGCGAGGGTCATTAGAAACTTAGTTCCTCAGTATGTAACATCCCTTTGACAAAACTTGCGATACTTATTTATCAAGGAGTTTAGTTTCTTTAATCGAATTTGCACCTGAAACTAAATCATCAACATAAAAATCTCTCAGAATTATTTTGGCTGTGTTTGGAAATTCTTGTTCGCAATCAAAAGCTAATTGAAGCAAGCGTCGAATGGAAAATTATGAGGCTGCAGCTGTCCCGTGAGGCACCGTGTTCAAGTTAAAAATCTCTATTGGCTGATTTGGACCAGTACACCACATTATTCTTTGAAGATCACGCTGCTCAGGTATCACAAATACGTGACGGTACATTTTTTCAATGTCCGCGCCTAAAACGTAAGCATGCTTCCTAAAACGACTTAAAATCGATCGTTAATCGTCTTGTAGCAAAAGTCCGACCATTTGAAGGTCGTTGAGAGATACACCACTTGTTGGTGCAGAAGCATCAAGTATTACACGGACTGTCGTTGAGAGACTATCATTTCCAACCGCCAAATTATGTGGCATGTAATAAGATACAGGAGAATTTGATTCGTCCAGTTCTTTTGACATGTGCCCTACCTTTTCATATTCAGTCATGAAAACAGTATACTCTCTTTTAAGTTCAGGTTTTCTTTCTAACCTTTTTTCTAAATTCAAAAAACGAAGTTTCAACAGTTTCAACAAAGAGTGATTCGCGCAATTTTTCATTAATGGACTTCGATTTTTTATCCAAATGTTCCTCTAACTCCCAAAATTTAACAATTTGTTTTTCTACGTTTATATACTGAATTAAATTGCAACAAACTGTATTGAATCGAGGGATAAGAGAAGAATTTGGTATTAGACCTGCAAAGATCCAACCCAATCTGTTTTTTTTTAAAGTAAACCTCGATCATTTAATTTGACTTGGCCTTTACAAATCAAATTCTAAAAGATGTTATTTCTTATTAAAATATCTATTTTTCCGGCCTTGTCAAATACAGGATCTGCCAAATTGAGATGAGAAGGACTCTTTGAGACGATTGTGCTAATTATAGAATTTAGAGAATAAGTTGTAATCTCCAGAATGGCAAGACACGAAACCTCAAACTCAAAATTATTTTGTTTCGAATAGATTTAAACGTTGCATCTATACTTGACACTTGTATCTATATTGTTCACTACGATAAACGTTACATCTATAGGTATTTTCTGAAGATTAAGCGATTCACAGAGTTTTTCTGTGATGAGACCAGTTTGAGAACCATTTCCAAAAAAAATGCGAGCTGACCTCAATTGTTTATTCGAATTTGCTACCATACCAGATGCTGTGGAAAAGACTCCATCGTCTTTAATATTGATACAACAAGTAGTTAGAGTTTTCGACGAGTTTGGCCCCTAATTTTCTCTGCCCTTTGTTGAGGCGTGAGTTCAATAAAATTCGAACAATCTTGAATATAGTATTCCCCATCAAAAAACAAGCAATTTACTTTTTCAGCGAGAAATGACTTGACCTTGGATTGATTACTATTATTGTTATTGTTAGACTTTGATTTAGCTTTTTGGTCTATTTGTAAGTTATTTACTTCTAGTATCTGAAGCATATCCGACCTAACCTTTGAAAAATTCTTCAAATCTTCTAATATGAGAACTTAATTTTCTGTTTTTTCTTTCTCCTAAGCACTTGCAGTTTCTTATCGAGTTTAGTCCAGACGATATATAGATCAACAGTACGTCCCACTGGTCTGTCGTTTGTTTAAAGTGGCCAACACCTTGCGAATCTGAGTAGCACTTTCTTTCAGTACGGGCTCTATACTAAATATAGCTTTTATACTTATGTATTACGAGATTTGTATTATTGAAATGATTACACAAAGCTTCCCAAGCCACTGTATAACTGGCTGCGGAGAATTCGAGAGATTTAATTATCTTCTCAGCATTGCATTCCAATGTTGCTCTCAAGTAATGAAATTTTTGAATGACCCGATTTGATTGTTTTGGTGAATGAAAGATGTAAACGTATCTCTAAACGCCAACCACTCCTCGAGCTACCCTCTGAACGTAGGCAACTCGATTGTAGGCAATCTCACGCTCTGTGCTCGTAGCAGGTCGTTTTGATTTTCTACATTTTGCGCTTGTAAATTTTGAACGGGATGGGGTTGAGTTGGAGCTTGTGCTACTGGTGCCCCCCCCCCCTCCGAGATAAGAAAGTTGTGGCTTTAGCGAAAACTTCAAAATTTTCCGTTTCAAATCTGTCACGACAATTTGTAGTCTCTGCTTTGTCATCGGTTAGCTCATCTATTTCGGCTTGATATTCTTCAAAATCTTGAAAAGCTAGGTTTAAATGCTCTTACCGGTAATTCAGCTCTCGTTTAGTTACTTCCGGTAACGGGAGTTGTTCGTCGGTATAGATTTCGACTATTTGACACACATATTTTGTAAAAATATTCAACTTTGTTTTTGTTGATTCGCGTTGTCGAACTAATTTACCTTTTTGGTGGCATTTTGATGAACGTTGATCAAAATTTTCTAAAGAGCATGCTATCTGTACAGGAATTTGAAATAGGAATAGGATGCTCACGTGACCTTTATTCAATGGTGGGCGCTGCAATCCTTCCTAGCAACCAAGAAAATCAAAGTCTGCGTTGATGGAGAATCAGTATGGGCTAGGCGCTGTCTTCATTGTCCCAAGACGAAGATACGAAGCGATGATCCTTTCCAGGTTTTTATAGGGATTATTTTTGGCCTTGGTGGACATCCTCTGCATCGAAATACACGGAGCGATATTGGTTTATCGGCAAAATTGAATCTAAGCTTTCAATAAACAATCTATAGCATAGTACCGATCAAGTATGGCGATTTGCTTAACGAAATAAAATTTTGTTATACACCACAACTTTTTGGTGCGCGATCGCGGTAATTGGTCATATTGTAGTTTTTATTGTTCAAAAAATAGATCACATGAAGCACAAAGTACTTCTCTATCCAAATATCGGGCTCAAAGGACCGTGTTTGTAATCGTAGCTGGATTTTACAGTTTTTTTTTTATAATGAAAAAATGCGTTCGTAAAGAACGACAGGTGGCGCTAAAAACTGCACTTCAAACTGAGATTCGAAAAATTAAAGTTCAAACAATTCTTACTTGACCGTAAAGGATAGGTTATACTTGGCAGACTAAAATAAAGGAATGAGACAGATTTTCAGTCCCCAAAATAACATATTAATAATTAGTTATTACATTTGCTCCAGCAAACATAACTTTTCAGACATATAATCTCATACATAAGCTTTTCTCAGACATTTAAATATCAATTTTCAGATATTTCGATGTCTCCTAAACTGACTCATACTCAAGACAAAGAAATCTCCATCGAACATAAAACATTAATTTTTGCTTCAAAACGCCAGCGTCATCTGAAATTGTTCAAAAGTTATGAACCTTCAAAATCATTTTGATTTTTGTTCAAAAATTTCAATTTACGAAAAAAACACGCTAATAGAACCGAAAAACGTAAATTGTTGAAAAAATTTAATCTTTGTAATCTAATAATTTATTATTAAAAATACCCATTTCCGGTGTGAAGCGCTAAAATGATCACGAATCGTTGCTAATAGGAAATTTTCATGATGATTTTTGTTTAAAAATGCTAATTTCCGATAAAGAAAACTAACACAAACTCAATTTTCCAGAAATTTGAAGTTAAACATAAGTTTAACATAAAACATGCCTGATATTTTCAATATTTTATTAGATCATTTTTTAGATTTAATTTACATAACCGCGCAAGAGTATTAAAAAACACAAGAATTTGTCAATTCGCATAAGGTTTTCTATGATCTTTCTTATCAAAAGGATTTATTTTTATATTTAATTTTTAATATTTCGAATTTAATATATAAAATAACTTGATGTAATTAAAAGCCAATCAGGTTTTCAACAAAAATGATTCCGAGATTTTCGAGATATTTCGTTATACCGCTTTTTCAGCTAGATTTTTTATAAATGTTTTATAATATTAATTACTGCATTGCAAAAATTGTATTTCTTTCGTAGAATTCCTAATAAGTCTTTCGTAAATCTCTGTTTTATACTTGTATCTGATATTTTGCAAATTAATTGTTAGGCAGGTCAAAAATGTTCGATGTCAAAACTTTTTTCATGTGAAATGTTTCTCTTGACTTATTCAGGAAATGAGTACTTATCGAGACAGTAAATTTGTAAAAATAGTTAAACAACTTGCCAGTAAAATATTTCCCTGTACAATACGAAATCATTTGTTCTTGCATCCACACAGGAAAACTTGCTTTTCATTTAAGCGAGAGGGGCTTGTTTTGAGACAAAAAATGGGCTTAAATCAAGCTTTAAACTAAAAAAACAGTCTTAGTTTAAGGTGTAACGAACGTATAAAACTGTTTTCAGTATTATTGAAAACTCTATATCAATTATCGAAGCACAATAATAAAGAAGGAGATGAGTAATATTCAGAAGCGAGAAATTATTATTATTTTTTTTTGTAAATTCCAAGAGCCTCTAATTTGAGCAAAAAGAATGCAATTACCTAAGAAGAAGTGATAGCTTCTATGCCGCTATATTTAGTGTCATTTATCTCGATCGAATGGCAGTGTCAAGATGAGAATTATTGTTAGGATCGCACAATAAGCTCGCGGACAAAAAGCCGCACGCGTCCCGAACAACTTGTACACAGAAACCCGGTTAAAAGACTCGAGTGCGATATACCGGAAACCCGTTGAGCCGTTATAACATGATGACAGCATTACAGCTTCCTTAGTGAATAAAACAACATGACTTGTATATTTGTTCTTTATAAGGTTAGCTGCATACATTAAATCAAATTGAACCATTTACATTTTTATTTTATATTTAAATACGAACAGAATTTCTGATTTCATAATGTTAAACGTTCCTCAAAGAGAGGTTAACCAGTATTGAATTGGATTGAATTGACTACACCCGTTTCTAAATGTTTTTTTAAATCTCTTGAATTACTAGACCGAATCCATTATTCAAATCATGCGGGCCGGCACACAGTGGGAGGAATCGGGAATTTACTGTTCACAATCCACTACAGCCTGCAATTCTTGACCGATTTTGATGGTTTTTTTTTTAGAAATACTCATGATTAAATCGTGCAGAACGACTTAAGGTCCGATTTCTTAATTTTACTCCGTGAAATTTATTATTTAAACAGATAGAACGTCAAAATTGTACATTTTACGAATATTATTTGTTTTCTCCAAAGAAAAGTCTTTTAAGATAAGCCACTATCAGAATTATTGCAGATATAATTCAGAAACGTAAATATTCAGTAAAAAATGTAAGTCAATTATCATAAACAATTTATATAAACAATTATTTTCATAAGGTGCTCAACCTCAACGAAAACATTATTTTGATTAAAATTGCCTAAATATCTCGTAGTAGTAGTATTTAGAGTGAAAAATAACCATCAGTTAACAATTACCAATATTATAAATATTGTAATAAAAATTTTTTTTTTTTTTTTCAAGTAATGTTAATCTCATCAAATAACTTTCAAATTAATTCTAAATTATAATAAATAGCTGCAGAGATATATTAGAGTTAAATATTTGTATTGTTAATAACAATATCATGAACAAATAAAAAATGAAGCGTTTTTTCATCACGAAACAATTATTTGTTGTGCTAAATCATGTTTCAGCTATCTCAATGGTTATGTTTCATCACGAAAGTGTGGCACCAACTCGCATTTTTTATTGCTGGGAATATCTTTGTAAAAAGAAATATAAATTAAGCGACTAGCACGGTAAACAGATTTAAATTATTAATAAATTTGAATAAATTGTGAAAAAATGGTAACATACTTGTAATGCAAGAACAGTATTCGGCAAGAATACATTACTTTAAATTATTAAAAGACACTAACGTCTAAATTTAGTAGGTTCACTCTTCAAGAATTATTGCGCAATACCAGCATTCTCGAATAAAAACATTGTATGACCTAATTCAGAAGGAGACATATTACTTTTCTTCGCCTATAAGAATTTAGGCAAATTTATAAACATTAAGATACACCTAACCTGATCCAATGAGATTCATTGAAGGAAGACATTTTTCTCGTAGAATATTATAGTGTATAACAAAATAATATAGCAACATGATTTTTCTTGAATATTTTGTTCATAAAAGTTACAATTTGCTATTAATACTCAATAATAATATTAATTAAAAATTACCACTATCACGATTCATCAGTCACCATTACTAAAAAGCCGCTTATTCAGGCCTAACATTGTTATAGATGACTGTTTATTTAAAATATTTTTTATGATATTGTTATCAACAATACAAATATTCAACATTTTTATTCATCTGCACCTATTCATTATAATTGAGAATTATTTGAAAGTTGTTTGATGAGAAAAACATTACTTCGATAAAAAAAAAACAATTTGTTTATTAGAATATTTATAAGTATGATCATTTTTAACTAATGGCTATTTTCTACTCTAAGTACCACTCCCACGAGATATTTAGGCATTTTTGATCAAGCTAAAGTTTTTTGACGCGGTTGAGCAGCTTACGGAAATAATTGTCTATATAAATTATCTATATAAGAATTGGCCTAAATCTTAATTTGAACAGTCATGTTCTTAAAATGTATCTGCAATAATTCTGATGGATAGCGACTTCTCTCAAATCTTTTCTTCGGAGAAAACAAATAATATTCTTAAAAAGTTCAATTTTGACGTTCTATTTATTTAAATAATAAACTCCACCTAGTGAATTTAAAAATTCAGTCCTGAAGTCGTTCTGCCGGATTTAGTATTGAGTACTTCTAAAAAAAATAAAAATCGGTCAAGAATTGTAGGCTGTAGTGGATTATGAACAGTAAACTCGCGATTCCTCCCACTGTGCGGCGCGGCGGGTAACGTATTCAGGATTGGCTTGCCAATAAAATATTTGTTGTGTACGGTTAAAATGAAGAAAAACTAATTTTTTTTAAGATTCAAATTGCTACATTTTTACATTTTTTACGAATATTAAAAAATTTTAAGGGTAAAATGACTTTTTTTGTCAATTTTACTTTAAAACCCCTGCTAATTATGAAATTTCGGTTCTCAGGCTAGGATGTGATGATAATACAATACATTTACAGCAGACGTGATAATTGCTTCAAAATTTGTAATTACATATGAAGTTTTACAAAATTATGTTTCTTAATGCATTTTATTGTATTTGAGGTATACGTGTATCGCGTACACTTAGGTGAAGTAAAAAATGTACTATATTATACAAATAATATAATTATTTATATCAAAAATTTATTTTAGTATTAACAAATTATTCAGGAATCACGTGTGAAAATTTACGTGAAAATTTTTCTTTGGACTTTGTTGGATTACCTACCTTAATCCTTTCATTGTCTCTTCAATTCTTGAATTTGTTTAAATTCTTTGAAGATTCTGGAATTATTTATATTATTTATTTAAGTTAGTGCACAGGCAACGTGCTTTCGTATAATTTTCAGATGAACACTCAAACCACATTCTGAATGATTTTTATAGAAGTATGAATTAGTTATAAATGTTTAATTGAAAAAAAGTCAGTAACTTCTTGAATTAGTAATAAGTCTACTTCAAAACGCTGTTAAATTTACTTAAATTCATTTCAATGCTTCCTTACTCGTTTTAATTGTGCTTGCGAATTCAATTTAATTTTTTTAATTCATTTGAATTTATTTGAACTATCCTGAATTCAACTTAATTCCACTTGAATTCACTTGAATTCTTCTGAATTTTCTTTATAAATTCATCTGAATATAATAAATTATAAATAATAAAATACTCAATCGTGCATACTTCTAAAAATTAATTTATTTTCGAAAAAAAGATAAATAGTCACACACAGAATAGCAAGTGAAATGCGAGCAGCCATTGTATTTTCAGGGTGTACAATCGGTAATTAGATAATTATTTTCTCAATTCTCTAATTCACTCGTAACACTTTAAATTTTTATGGAAGCAGAGGAACTTGCCTTAGTTATTAAAAGTGGGTTAGACATAAATTTACGACTACGACTCCTGGTCTTCAGAAACAAAAATAATTAATTCATATTTATTGCTCATTTCACTGAACTTTTCCACAATTAAAAAAGAAACAATACTTTTCTCTATTTTCTCTAACCTTCAATGTAAAAAAAATAATATCTTTTAAATTATATTTCCTTATGCGAAAATTTGTAAAGCTGAATTTTAATCTTATTACATTTTTCCAAACTGATAGAGATTTAAAATTTCCAAACCGGTGAAAGTGAATGTGAAAATGACGAGTAAAAAATTGTCAGTGTCACACCCGCTTTTGTGGAAACATTTTTTTCAAGGCCTGAATCACGTGTGCGTGAAAGTGCGTGATGAGACGTAATAAATTGAATGTAACCATTGCATCAAGGCGTGTCGGAAGCAAGATGCTAAACTCCTTTACATTTGTATTGTTACAGTGAAAGTAGACGTGCACATCAATAACGGGACCTACAGGCCGATCAGCAATGGAAACTCGATAAGGTCGGACTCGATAATCAAGGACAGCAGTGAGCACGCTTATGAACAAATCTGTTTACGTCAGGAAGAAAATGATAGTGTCAGCTCATCTTCTCACAAAAAATTATCCGATAACAATTCCGATGGCAGGTAATCCACGCCTCATATCAGTCTATCATTTTTTTAAATTCGTGAAAATATTCGTTCCATAATAGGAAACTGAAAAACAAACGAAATCCACATTTAGATATAGCGTTTTTTTCGATTCTACAGATTTTAAAAGAAGCCAGAATATAAATAGTATATAAAAACAGCCGAAGAAGATAATAGATCATTTGCATGTGTCATGAATACGGAAAATAATTATTACATCTTGTAGAGGAAGTTAAGGGGCCGTTCAAAACTACGTCACGCTATTGTCAACACTTTTTCCACCCCTCCCCTTATTCGTCGCAGAACATCACACAAAGCTTTTTAGCAAGAAAGAAAGTGTTGATACAAATTCAATTGAAAATACTGAGAAAAATCTTTCTATGCCTACGAATACAGCCCACAAGTTTTACACACGCCATTTCGTTTTAATTCGAGCGATTTGAAATTAAATTCCAATTCGTCTGAATTCTTGAGCGCGCAAATGATTCAACGTAAGTCAATGCGATTAAGGTCGTGAGAATGAAAGTCGCACTCCAACTGCTTGCAGTTTGTCAGGGCGAATTAAAGTAAATTTCACTTTAAAATTATGAAATTTTTAAAATATACTAAACATATTTAATATAATAACAGCAATGTAATAAATAATATTAATTGCGGATCTCTTAGAGCTGAATTTTTATCAAATTCTGTTCGATGCAGTGTCATCAATGCATTTTATTAACGATAGCCCAATTATTGGCTTCAATGCGTTTCAGTTCGTTTCAACGCATTAGAAAACGGTATCTACACACATTCCAATTAAAAATATTAATTCGCCCTAATCCGTATCAATGCCTTTTTTTACTGGGTTGAACTCCAAATTTCAACAAAATGATTGAATTTACAAAGAAGAAAGATTACTTTTCTACCAAAAGAAATTAATTTCCAACTAAATAGTTGAATTTTCAAAAAACAAATTAATTTTAGACCAAGAAGTTGCATTTTCAACCAAATAGTTGAACTTTCAAGCAAAAGAAACAAAATTATAATCAAATAGCGTCAAATAGTTGAATCTTCAACCTTCTAAGATAAAATTTCACATCAAATTAACAAATAAAAAAGAATTAACTTCAACCACAAGTAATTTTTTATAAGGCGCAGTTTAATTTTTAACCAAGAAAGATGAATTTCAAACCAAGAACATTTCTAGTAAAAAAGATTAATTATAAATCCAAGAAGATGAATCTTCAACAATGCAGTTGAATTTTCGAATAAAACGGATGACTCATAACAAAATATTAGTATTTTGAACGCAAAAATTAAATTTTCAACAACGCAGTTAAATTCTTAACCACATTGTTTAATTTTGGACCTACAAAAATGAATTTTCAACCAAATAGTTGAACTTTCAAGCAGAAGGTATGAATTTTCAACAAAATCGTTGAATTTTTGAAGAAATAGTTGAATTATTATCAACCAAAAGGTTGAAGCTTTGTAGAAAAATATTAATTCTCAACTAAAATCAGTTGTATTTTCAACCAAATAGTTGAATTTTCAAGCAAAAAGTATGCATTTTTAAGAAGGCTGTTGAATTTTCAATCCAAAAGGACAAATTTTTATCCAAAAAGAGACATTTTTAACTAAGCAGATCAATTTTCCACAAAATAAATTAATTTTCAAGAAAATAGTTGAATTTTCAACAAACTAAATTAATTTCAACTAAAATGATTAATCTTTAACAACAAATTTAATTTTCAACCAAACAGTTGAACTCTTAACAACACAGTTGAATATTAGACCCACAGAGATAAATTTTCAACAAAATAGTTGAATTTTCAAACATATAAAATCAATATTTTAGAAGTAAATCAATTAAAATAAAATAGTCGAATTTTCAACTAAAATTATGATCCTTCAACAAAAAAATTAATTTATAACGAAGAAGTTCAACTCTCAACCAAGTAGTTCAATTTTTAGTAGAAAAAAAAAAAATTCTAAGGAAAAAATATAATAGTTGACATTTCAACCACTAATATTTTCATTTTATATTAAAAACAGTTGAATTTAACTAAAGAAAAACGAATGTTTAACATAATAGTTGAATCATCAACCAAAATAGATGAATTTTCAACCAAACGGTTGTATTTTTAACCATAAAAGATCAATATTCTACCAAAACAGATGAAATTTCAACAAAAATGTGGAATGCAAATTTTCATTTACAAAGTCGAATTCTCAACTGAAAAGATCATTTTTCAACCCGTAACGAAATAATTGAATTTTCAGTAAAAAATTAATTTCCAATAAAAAAATAAAGATTTTGCAACCAAATAGTTTAATCTTCAAGTAATAAAATGAATTTTTAACAAATTAATTCAACTTTCAACCAAAAAAGATGAATTTCAATCAAAAATTCAAAAGTTGAATTTTCAACTAAAATCGATCATTTTACGATCAAAAATAGAGTACACAGGAGTCCCAGTTTAGTGGGCGTTTCGGAGATACCCTCAATGGCCTTCACATTAAATCAGGACTCTCCACACCGTTCTTCTTCTCATTCTTCCTTGTGGCTTCTTATAAGTACCGAACCGTAAACATCGCAACCCCGCTGACCTTGCAAGCTCTCTCTCGCCCCCTTGGACCACCTTATCCCGTATGTCGGGACCCAGTAAAGCGGGACTTCAGTGTAGTTTAATTTTCAGGTAAAGAAATTGATTTTCAAAAACAAACAAACTTTCCAAAAATAGAATTTTTACACAAATTTTCAACAAAAAAAAATGAATTTACGATCAAAAATAGAATAGTGAAATTTTCAGTTAAAGAAACTAATTTTCAACAACAACAAAAAAAACGAATTTTCAAAAAATAGTTTAATTTTCCACCAATAAAATGAGTTTTTAACAAAGCAGTTTAACTTTCAACCAAGCAGTTGAAGTTACAATAAAAAAATGAATTCTCAATGAAAAATTTAATAGTTGAATTTTCGATTAAACACAATCAGCTTTCAATCGAAAAATTGACTCTTTGAATTTTTAGGTAAAGAAATTAAATTTTAACTAAAAAGAAAGGACACAACACGAAATGCATGGAAAAGGCCTTTCGGTCAATTTTCGTTCCTGTTTGGTTTGCTGATCTTCTACGTGATGCTTGTCAAAAGTCCTAATGAGAAAATTTCACCCAAAGGTTCTTTCCATACATTTTGTGCGTCGTCCTTTTTCAATAAAACAGTCAAGTCTTCAAACAAATAGTAGAATTGTTAACAAAAAGAGATGAATTCTGAACCAAAAATATCGAATAAATCAATTAAAAAGAATTAACTTTCAGTGAAAAATAGTTGGGTTCTATTAATTCAGTTCGTATTTAAGCAAATAAACTAAAAAAGGGAAAGTTTCTTTAAAATACCGTAACATAGGAGAATTCTTTTAAAAGGAGGCAAAGAGGAGATTAGAGGAAAGAGTGTAAAATAAAATTACTGATTTTCATCTTTTCAAGCATTTCAAAAATATGTTGTTTACATTTATATTTTCAAAATGCGATGTTACATTCTTCGTTGCGCCCCCCCCCCCTCGCGTCCAAATCGTGACAAAACCTGTTACGCCCCTGTTACGGGTTAAATATTTTTGTATTTAATTTTCAAAAGTGGAAAACACTTGCGGGAATGACAGCTTGAGTGTCTATTGGTAGCATACAACAATAAAAATATGCACTTTTATAACAATTTTAAATCATAAACTTGTAAATATATCAATTTAAAAATGTACGAAAATTCTCTAGTTGGTCGTTACTTTTTAGTAAGAGCCGTACAAACGGTACAAAACTTTAAGAACCGAGTACTAACAATTTATTTTTTTGAATAAAAAAATGTTTTCCATTTTTTTTAAATATTGTATTTTGTTAACTGGTTAATATATTTAACTTTTCTTTGTTGGTTCTATCGAGAAAATTCACTGAATATTCACTGGAAAATTTGAAAAGGGGCAAAATTAACAAATTGACAGAGGTTTTGATGAAAATCGAAAAGTCCAATTTATTTTTAAGACATACGCGAGATACGGAAAAAAATTGTATGGCAAAGTTCTTCTTAAAACGTAATTTTAAATTCAATTATTTGAATTAAACGAAAAAAGTCGAAGTGCTGGAACTCGAAGATACCAGCTATTTTATTCTATTGAAGTTTAGAAATCCTCGAGCAAATTAAAGTAGAGCCACTCTTGTTCTTAACAATACGTATACG
The DNA here is from genome assembly GCA_011634705.1 of Andricus grossulariae. Lineage (NCBI taxonomy): Eukaryota > Metazoa > Arthropoda > Insecta > Hymenoptera > Cynipidae > Andricus > Andricus grossulariae. The sequence goes on from JAABKJ010003187.1 coordinate 16,608, forward strand.
GAAAGATTTTTAGAAGATAAAATAAGCTTTCAAATATTCTCTTATTGAACCTTCTACGACCAATAGTTTATGAAACGGTAATTTGTTGAGTAAGCGACGTATGTAACGAACTTTAATTGTTATAAAAAAATGTATATACGCGTTCGTTTTATAGATCCATAAAATTTTAAGTCTGCTGAGTATAAAAGGATTCTTTTATACTATTAAAATAGACAGGGTGGGGGTACGTCTTTTTTTTAAGCAATGTTCTTTTTTAAAGTTACACTTTGAGTGAATTCTCATTCGGTGAATGTGCTAAGAGATCAGTCTTTTTCAATAAAACGTGTTTGCCGGATTACAAATATCTTTTCCTAATTTTTAATAGCCTAGTGTTATATACAATAACTTTTTCCGTACTTACACTTGTCCGAAAACTCTAAAAGAAATGTAATGGACGTATGCAGAGAAAGTGGATATACATATGAAGGGTCACGGGGAAGAACTATCAGAGTCCACTTTTTGAAAAAAATGAAATAATCGTTTTATCCAAAAGATCGTTACAGGCAGATTCGAAACGTAATTTGTAACTGAGAATTTTGATCAAAGTTTCAGGGAAAATAAAGGTGGAAGATATCGTGTTTCGGGGAAGAACGATCAGAGTCCACCTGTGAGTACATGTAAATTGCAACAATGATCAGAGACCAGCAGTGGCCCTACCTAGTGATGCAATATCGATGTCAAAATATGGACAATATCCATATTTTTGAACCGATAAATCGATATTTGATATCGATATCTTCATGCCCGATATATCTTTATCGCAAATATCGAAAACAATATCTACCCCCTCGCTCACTGTAAAGTGTTTTTAGTATCGAAATATCGGTGTATTTCCACGTCAGATATATCGATATCGTGAATATCGATATTTTCTTTTCGATATTGCATCACTAAGTGGTCCCAATAGTGAGATTCACTGGTTAAAATAGCCAGAAGTGCGTCACTGGTATCACTGCAGTGAAATTTTCACTGACAATTAATGAAATATCACTGATTACCATTGATATTCTTACGGATTACCAGTGAAATTTCTCAATAGGTAAATATATATCTCGCTCTTACTGATTTGCTGGCAATCAGAGAGAAATTCACTTTTAATCAGCGATATATCACTAATTAAAATTGAAATTTGGACTGAAGTGATACCAGTGACCCACTTCTGGCAATTTCAACCAGTGAATCTCACTGGTTCTTCAAAATCACAACAATAGAAGAAAAAAATCAATGCTAGTTAAATTTTCTGCAGATATAACCGGAAATATTGATCAAAGTCCATACCATTCTTTCCATTTCCCTTAATTTTAATTGATATATTGAAAATTGTTCGTTGTTTCCATTTCGTATTGTTAAATACAGTGTTTATGTACAAGAATATATCATGGATTACCATCTTTTATATTTGTGTGTCCTGTGTAAACGATCGAATCTTTTAAATCGTTATTCTTGATAATTTACCAAGGTGGATTTTGATCGTTTTTCCCCGCGATCCTTCAAATGTCACTTACTCAGCGAGGGCGCACCCTTAATTAACTAATTCATATTTCATAAACTATTGGCTGTAAAAGATTAGATGTGAGCTCCCTTGAAAGCTTACTTTATTTGATAAAAATCATGTGGTACACATACTTACGCTATCTCTTACCCGAAACGAACGATATCGAGAAGTGGAATAGGAACCTTTTTTGGAATACTCATTTTCAGCAAACCAGCCGTCACTTTGTTAATTTTTAACTTTTTTCAAAATTTCCCCTCAATTTTGAATAAATTTGAAATTCTTCACCAAAATAAAAACATAAAAATTAAGTATCCTAATTAAAAAAAAATTAATTTCAAAATAAATTTGGCTGTCGGTTTTTTATAATTATTTTTTAGAAAAATTTAAGGATAATAGGTTTGCTCGCTTGTAAAATGAGAACAATTAAGCTTGAAGCCATTGCATACTTTAATGATTTCCTAGCATTTATATAAAGAAAATTTATTATTTGCTGTAAAATTTATCATCCGGATATAAAGAAGAGGATGTGCTCTTTTAACCAGAGCATGATAAGATGTAAAATGCTATATAAGTAATTACCAATTACGAAGCAGGTACGGAAACTATCATCGATAAGAAGCTTTTGATTATAAAATTAAATTAAAAGTATTTGATCTTTGGGTAATTGCTTGATGAACAAATTAGAGTACCTATTACTTGAATAAAATAATAAGTGACTGAATTTTATTCTGTAATTTTTTTAGAAATAGAATATAAAAGTTTAATCATCTCTTGAATAGTCGATGAAAATAATGAACTAGCAAAAGGTGAAACGTGCAATATTCAATTTTTTTAAAAGTAGGTTTGAATTTTATGAAAGAGTATTGAACGTGTGCAATTGAAGATTTCTATGCAGGTGAACATCAACAAAAGATTTGTTTACTTTGAGCAAACACGAATTAGCCAATAATGTTTTATGATTGTTTCAGTCGTTCTCGAAAAACTGATCGCCAATATAGCAGATCTAGCAGTGCAAGCGAATGCTCGAATATGAGTAGTGAAATTCATTGTTTCTCTTCCACGACTTCTACGCCATCACTTTCTAGAAACAGTAGCAACGAGCGTATCAGCAAAAGCCCCAAAATTACAGAAATCTTGTCAGGTATATATAACTATTCATTTTTTGTAAAATTGCAATTGTTAACGCCGTCAAACGGGGCAATTTCTGACATTCGGGGTAAATTCGTACATTCCTAAATTGATAGCTTAAATTACTTAAGGTGGATGATTTTTACCAGAATCTAGAAACAGTTCAGGTTTGAACTAATTCCAGATTCCTGGAACAGTTTTGAGTAATTTATCCTATCAATTTAGTTCCAGCAATTTTAAATTCAATCATTGTCATTTTTAACATGTTCAATTTTTTAAATTTGAAGACAAAAAGCTTTCTTTGTACAGAAATATTTATTTATAGTTTCTTTGGATTGAAACTTGTGATTTGGCGTCCAAAAAAGCGCAAAATTTGGAGTGCCTTTGGAAAGATTTTACTTATATTAAAATTATTCAAACCAGCTGCATAAAGTCAGTTTTAATCAGTTTTTTGGAAATTTTCCTTTTCAGAGCGTCCTCTGTCGAAAGTAGCCTCAATAAGAATTAAACTGTGCACAATTTCCCATAAAACTAAGAATAACTGAATATTCTATATTTTATAGTTTGGGAGATATAGCCTTCAAAACTTATTTGTTTGTGAAAAATTTGCCTGAAATTTAAAATTTTTTATTTATGGTAAATTATTTTTTGCCCTGTATATCATAGATAAAAGTCGTACTTATATCATTTGAAATACACTTAATTTACAGCAAATCTAAATAAAAAAACATTTTCCATCTCTCATACGTCGGAAATTATATCGTCCTCAGAAATACCCTTTTTCATGAAATTTTGTCAGGCATCGAGTTTTTTCGAAATAACTTGCTTTGGGTGAACTTCATATAAAAGGTTATCAACTAAAAAATTGAGAGAGAAAAAAACAAAAATGTATTTTTTTGAATTTTTTTCAACTTATGAAATGAAAATTTAAATTTTTAATCAGAACTTTCTGGTTCTAAAAGATTGCCAAATAAAACTCAGTGAAATTTGACGAGGTCAATTGAATATCTTTTGAAATTAAAGGCCATTGAATTTTAAGTTAGAACATTTCTTCTATTTCATTTCTTTTAAGTTAAGAAGAATTATATTTGAAAGACTTAGAATTTAGATCGTATTAATGTTTTGAAGCTTGCAGCAAAATTTTGAATTTAAAAATATATATTTTTTCATTAAAATTCCATTGAATTCAATATAAAATTATAATTTCAAGGAATTTGAATTGTTCAATTTTTTAAAAGATTCTAATCAGAAAGAATTCAAATTTAAAGAATATATCTAAATTAGATTAGACAGCATTTAAATTTGGAACATTTCGAATTTTATACTGTTCCAAAAATAGATTTAGCTATCCAATTCTGTAAAGGATTATAAGCTAAAACTATCCGAAATTCTGAGTTTGCAGATACGTACATTCAAATGCAACCAAATTTAAATTTGGGATGTAAGAATTTAGTAAAGGACTCAAATTGGAAATCGTTCAAATTTAAAGAGAAACTCCATGTGGAAAAGACCAAAATTAAATTTTTTAAATTATTTTCATTTGGAAACAACAAAATTTGGGAGTTTCTTACAATAAAGAAATCTGAATCTGTGGAAGAATTTCAATTCTTCTTTTATAATTAGAAAAGATTCAAGTTTAACAGTTTTTGTAATTTATATTTTATGATTTAAAATCTCCATAACTGAACCAAACTTGTAAGTATTTAATCTATAAACAATTTTAATTGCTCCTTTCATGCAATTTTCATTTAAGCTCTAAACTTGAATCAAGGGATGCACTTTTAATTCAAAAACCAATACTACACATTTGGAAGCTATGTAAAATTAAAAATACTTTTATGAAGTTAGATATAATTAGATGTATTCAAATTAAGAGCAAAAACTAAAACTCTTAGTAAATTAATGTCCAACAAATTTCACATCCTCTTCTGACTTTCTCATGCTTTTTCATAAAATATTGCATCTCCTCTTTATCTCATTTTCAACATCATCAATTTTATTAAATTTGTTGCGTTTGTACCGGAAGTGAAAGCATATTAAAGACGGAAGATCAATCGAAGCACAATAATTTTCTACAACTATCGCACGATTGACGGAAATTGGTGGGGATTAACGAGAAAATGTGTTCAATTTACAGAGAGGAAGAGCTCGATCAGCTCAAAGGTGGAAAATGAAAAGGGGATAAAGGCAGTTAGTACCGGGACCAAGTAAGTAGGACGAATCGATCGAACGTGCTCGATTGAAAGTTAATCATATACTCATGACAACCGTGGGTAGATAATAAAATAAAATTTTTTTTTATTTGATCTGTATTCACTAGTCTGAAAAGAAAATTCCTTTCAAATTACATAAAAGAGGATAATTTAAAATAGTAGGTACAATTAAAATTATCAGTAAAGAGGTGAGTGTTATGATTGCTTGACAGATAACCTGCTTGAATCATTAGGAATTAACGGCGAGAGCTTAAACTTTCTTAAGTTCGAAGCACTTTATTGACAAATCGGAACTCTTCCACAAACTGTCTATCTGAATTCCCTCTAAAGTCGTAAATTGACATTGTATCACTTGAAACTAGAAATCAATCGTCAAATGTTCTTTTATTTTTATAATTTATGATGTGCTAAATTATCTGAAATTAACGATACCTATATAAAAATCAAAACATCTTTTTCATGTAAAAATTGTTTACCTGAACCGATGAACTTTTCAGCAATCTCTACAGAGTGTAAAATTAATAATCTATCTAAATAAATGTTTTTAAAATATTCACTTACATTTAGTAGAATCAAATTGGCAAATAATGTCAGTTCATGTTTTTTTTTTCTCCGAACAAATTTTGAAAGTTTTTGCGTCATTTTGTTTAAGTAAAAAAACCGACTTTGAGACCATTTTTTTCTCCGAGAACATGTATTTCATTATTCTCTGAAAATAACTGACTTCCGGGACTAAAATTCTTTTCAGCGGTCTCAGGCCACCACCGCCTCCTCCTCCTCCCCCTCCACCGGATATTGAGGAGGTCTTTGTCATTCAGACAAAGATTGTCGAATGTAATAATCGACAAGAAAAAAAAGATTTTAGTGATTCGAATGGACTCGACAAAAGCGAAACTACGAGCCTTTCATCTGGTAACGTATTTTTATAATTTCATCTAAAAAAGTTAATTTTGTATCATTTTAAGTTGATTCCTTATTAAGTGTGAAAGAAACACATTTGTTGAATATTTTTAGCTTGAATGACTTAAATTCTAAAATTGAAAATAGCATTTTAATCGGGAAGCGTTCAAGTTTGTAAAACAAATCCAAGTTTAGCAGCTAGCATTTCTGTTTTGACTAGCTTCAAGCTTCAATTCCACCAAAATTAGAAGAATATAAATTTTCAAAAATCCGAACATATGTAAAAATTCATTTTGGGATCCAAGCAAGTTTCATTTTTTGTATAGCTTTCCTTTATTCAAGAATAATTAAATTTGTAAGCATTATTCAAATTGAAAAAAAAAAAATTTTAATTTGGAAGGGTTTAATTTTTTAATAATTTGCTGTTTTTAATCAAACTTCTGACCTTCCCAAGTTTTAGTCTTCTTCAAAGCTAGTTTCTTTTTGAAGAATATATAAAGTTCGGTCTATTATAAACATAGTCTCTATTCAGAGGTATCCAAAGTTAGAAAAAAAGAAAGTATCTTAAATTGGAAAATTGGAAATGCGAAATCCTCAATTTTTTCCTAATTTCAATTTTTTAATTCCTCTCAATTAAGTTAATATTCTTAAAAGGCCTTGATAACAACTTGCATTTTAGAAAAAGCCTGAAACCACGTTATCCTCTAATGATTCACAATAGTAAAGCTTAATCTTTATTGCTACAAGATAAGCAACGCTTCACTAGTTCAACCCTTCACTGCACAATTTTGTACGCTAGTTTCATTCATTCGTGCGGACTGGTGAAACCTATCAATTCATCAAAATCACTTTTAAAATATTAATTATTTTCGTCACTGTAAAAGAAAAATCCACTTTATCTAATATGGAGTCAAATACATCAAGTAAGTAATCAAACAAATTTTTGCAATATCTCTAAATCTCCAGCATTCATAATAAAGAAAAAGAGTGATTATATGGCAATGACCTTTTTTCAAGATATAGAAAAAAAATTGGAATCCATTCGAATTGTAATATATATATATATATGACCACTCATCTCACGGTTGTGAGACGTGGCCATGAGTGGGATTTGCCGCGGTCCTACTGGGAGCCGATGTCATTTTTTAGATGACAGTTGCTCCCAGTGGGACCCTGCGGTGGTTGTTAACCTTTAGTTTTTAATTATATATATATTATTTTTAAATACATTTGTCATCCCCTGCGCATCCAGTCCAGCGATGCTGAACATGGGAAAAAATTGTACATGGAAATAAAATAAAAACGAAAAAATCGACTACTTTTCGCTATTTGCATTGCCACAAATGTTGAAACAGACAAATATTAAAAAATCAGCCCACATGAATCTCTTCGAAACTAAATGCTTACTTTTGTAAAAAAAAAAAAAGAAATCCAAAATCGGTCAAGAATTGGCTTCCACAAGATATTTTGAAACTCGTTTTTTTATTTCATCCAAAATTATTTCAAGGATAATTTTGAGAAATGCGACTGTTTGAAAAATAAACCATATTCATGATCTTAGTTAATAAGTTTTCAAATCCGGCCAAATTTTAGATTCCGAAGTTTCCCAAATTATGTAAAATATTGTACATATTGATTAAAGTTACTGCAGTGGATTTGAGTAAAATATACTCGAAAATTTTTCATAAAATTTCCTATAAACTTGAACATTGATTGATTTTAAACTTTTTAAGTCAAATAACATATCGTTGGAATCGTTATAATTCGTAGATTTCGAATATTTCATTTGTAAATTACCAAGAGCTATATTTAAAAAATTTTATACTCAGCATTTTAGTGCTCATTATGTACAAAGAACTCCCGCTGACTAGGATCGACGACAGCAGCTCGGTTGAGTGAGGGGAAGCCGTGTAGTGGGGGAACCTCCCACAGGTACCCAGTGCGGAATTGTCCTTTGCCCAACTTTAGATTCCGAAGTTTCCCAAATTATGCAAAATATTGTACCTATTAATTAAAGCTTCTGCAGTGGATTTGAGTAAAATATACTCAAAAATTTTCCATAAAATTTCCTACACTTCAACATTCTTTGATTTTAATCTTTTTAAGTGAAATAACATATCTTTGGAATCGTTATCATTCTTAGCTTTCGAATATATTTATTTGTAAATTACAAAGTGCTAAATTTAAAAAATGTTATACTCGGCATTGCTGACTAGGATGGACGACAGCAGCTCGGTTGAGTGAGGGAAACCGTGTTGTGGGGGAACCTACCTCAGGTACCCAGTGCGGAATTGTCCTCTGCCCTCCTATTATAGGTATTAATTTTTTCTTTATGTACCTGAAGTTCCAAACGTTCAAATGAACGAACTATTTTTCCCCATTTATATTCCATCTATAAATCTTGTTCCAATTGCAATTTTAAATATGCATTATAATTTTGTTTCAATAATAAATTATTTCCCATATAAATAAACAAACATTTGAGCACTTTTTCTGGTTAAAAAAGTCATCAGTAAAAAATTTCGTGCATTTGAACGTTCAGGACTTCAAGCACATTTTTTCTTTCTGATTCTAAAGACATTTTTAGTCCTATTTTGAAATCCGTTGGAAAAATTTGAAAAAGTTCAAAACTGACAAAATGGCGGCGGTTTTTCTTAAAAATTTCAAACCTAATTTTCCCAAAAACCCCAGCGTTTTTTTTCTCTTGATTTTTTTTTAAGATTGTACTAATATGGTGAATATATTTCAGTAGAGTTTATCTTGTGCCCGCGTCTTGGAGAGAAAGATTTTTTTTCTTCTAAAAAATAAAAATTCACGATTCTTGCAAAAAGAAGACGAGTTATGAAAAAAGTTGAAGAATCAAACTTATTCCTTAAAAAAAGTTCTACAAATAGTCCTCTGGCACTTCTTTCTGTCTTGCGTTATTATCGAACTGTTCTCTAAAATATGATTATTGACAATTTTCCGCTGTCCTAAATAATCAATTAGGGTGTAAATCAGCAGGAAGAACAAATTTTTCTACACAATTATTTCCTGAAAGTCTAAATATTCGAAACGAATATTTGCACCCTACTTCATCATTTATGACAGCAGGAAATTGTTATTATTCATATTTTAGCGAATAGTTCAATAACAACGCAAGACAGAAATAAGTGCCAGAGGAATGTTTCGTAGAACTTTTTTTGAGGAATAACTTTGATTCTTAAACTTTTTTCATAAATCGTTGACAATTTTTTGGTAATCCGCGTTTTCAATTTTTTAAATTGAAATACTCATAAATTTGTCAACAGCATTTTTTTCATCAAATCGGTGAAATACGTCTCATCTAAAATCCTTTGAAAAACAACATATTTCGTGTTGAAACGATTCTGTGACTTAAGCTTGCACAGTCTGTCCCATTGGAAATGAATTCTGCAAATATTTAATCATGCTTTGAAATATAGGACTCTATGAAATCCAGATTTAGTTTCTCACCTTAAAAAAAGAGGAGTTTCAATGTGTAGTATACAATATTTGCATTATTATGAAACCGGTTGGAAATTTCTTATCAAATATGGTATGGTTTTTCTTCTTCAAAACTTTAATTTAGTCAAAAGTTATAATTTACAAAAATGCTGAAAAATCATTAGGAAAAAATGGCAGCTTTTTAAGGATAATATTTAAGGGCGTTGAAATCAGGGGCAAGATTACGATATCCGTGGCGACAAAGTTTTGATGCGGATTCCTATAGGATTTTTTGCGAGAAACACGAATCTGAAAGTTTGAAATCGGTATCCCGAATAGTTTTCGAGATATCGATTTTTTTTATTTTTTTCAATTCCGTGACCAATTACAGGGATGCCACCCCCCCCCCCCAATAAGACGTTGGAAAACGTAATCTCTCCAAACCAATGACCTTGATAAAAATATCATTTTGAACGTAAAATTTCCCGCTCTTTTCAAATCCAAAGTCAAAAATAAGTGGTTCCATTTAAAAAAATGACTCTGACCTTGAAATAACCTTCAAAACCGAGTTCAAGGTCAAA
>JAABKJ010003188.1:0-26405 GCA_011634705.1 Andricus grossulariae
CTGCCGCGTAAGGTCATCCGCGGCTAGAGACCTGACTTCAAGGAACAGTGTTGAACGATCTTTTCTCGCGTAAATTTTCCGTTCTTGCTTACCTTCTAGGACAGAAGGAGCAAAAGTGGATGACGTACACGTTCCAGTTGCGTTGGGATTGGCTGCTTTAAGGAACCATGATCGTAGCTTCCGGAGCCTAAAACTTCTCTCATGATAATTGAAAAATAAAACATAAATAATGAAAGAAAGAAACTGCATAATCGGATAGTCTAAAACATTCCACAATAATTCCTGAAAACATAATCATTAAATATCTCAAGACTTCATCACAGTTTTTGGAGTCTTTCTTCAAGGTGTCAATTTTTGCAAGCCGAAATCAACTCATACCTTCTAATAGCCGCCGAAAGTGAATCGTGAAGTCGGGGTTGGGCCTCGGGCGAGCTCGGCTGCGTGCTCGTGCCTGGGGCGATCTCGGCTTCGCGCTCGAGCTCATTGTCACCGAAGGGTCTGATTTTTTTCCACTTGAATTTACAATAAGTTTCATTTTTTCATTTCAATCTGTAATTTACCGTGAAGGATTAGGGACCAGTCAAATTACAAGATTTATGAGGGCCTATTCTCGGGCCTGTTTGACCTAGTCTTGCGACTGACACTGTCAGTATTTGCAGTCACTGACTGCCTTTCGGTGAGCCCTGCACTAATCTAATACCTTCTGTGATGATGATGTAAAAATTAAAAAATTAAATTTTTGGTAAAACGACGCAAGTTATGAAAAAAAAAATAATAAGCAAAAGTTGTGTACACGAAAAATATTTATGAATGTTTTATTAATAATTTGTTCATGGAACCCGAAGTTTTTGTTTTAATCGTAAAAAATAACATTGAAAATAAATATTTTTTTGAAATGACACAAGTTAGGAAAATAAATTAACAGACAAAAGTTGTCGACCCGAAAAGGATTTACAAATTTGTTATCGATCATTTTTAGACAGGACGAGTAGAGTTTCTTTTGATCGTGAAAAATAAGATTAAAAATAAATCAATTAAATTTTTGGAAAAACGACACAAGAGACGAAATAAAAGTGAATAGACAAAAGTTGTTCAACCAAAAAGATCCAAAAATTTGTTATAAACATTTTTTATAAGAATAAATTAGAAATTAAAAAATTAGCTCATTGAAAAACGACAAAAGTTACAATAACTTTTTATTTATTAAATTTTTCGCCTAAATTGTATCTATAAATTTATTGAGAATCACTTTGAGCTAGGATGCGTATTTTTGGGTTGAATCGTAAAAATAAGATTGAAAATAAACAAATCAAATTTTTGGAAAAACGACACAAGTTGCAATGGAATGTTTCATGACAGAAATTTTTTTTTTCTCTATAGAATGCGCACTTTTTTATTATAAAAACAAGATAATGAAAAGACGTCTGTTTCAATGACAATGCATACTATTAATTGTGATAATATACATTTATTGATATGGTATACATTTTCAGGAAATCTGTGGATAACATTTATTGCAAAATAAGGAACAAATATTAAAGTAAGCATGATGAATAAAATTTTTACTTTATTTTGCAATACCTGTTTGAGCAATCCCAGGCAGAGGTACAGAAATAAATGTAATATACATTTGATATAATAGTGTTGAACATAATGTAGAATGTGTTCGTTAAAGTCGAAGGAGCTTCAACAAAAGAGAATTCACAGTCACCAAAATATAGTTGTCGATGGTTTGACCCTTGATTGTAAAAGGTCTGTGCACAAATTTCGTAGCGCGAGATCCAAAAGACGTGCGCCCTAGGCGCGCTCAAACTTGCGAGCGAAACGAATCGTACGATGAGAATGTGCCCGCGCAGCGTGCAGATTTTTTGTGATTCATTTTCAGGGTCTGACAGCCATTCAAAGTTGAGTATTCTGAAATAATCGTAAGACAATAGCACTTTTTAATGTGTCATTTTCATGAACGGCATTCGCTCCCAGGGGAATCTTGCAGTTGTTGCTTAACCTATTTTTAACTTATATATCGGTTATTTTTCACGCAGAGGGCACTACGGAAAAAGCAAAATTTAAAAAAATATATATTTTTTCCAATTGATTCCTTTTAGTGTATATTAGATTCATTACCATTGAAACAATAACTTATAAAGTATTCAGGCTACAAATTTATTTGAAAGGCTTGTGGAACCTTTTGATGTAGCACCCATTTCCCATCGCTGGCCCTTGTACGGCACTAAAACAGCACTCAAACGGCACTGCCCAGTGCCGTTTCAGTGCTGCTCGTTTAAAGCTACTCAGATTCTAGTTTTAAATGCCTGCAGAGAGTGCAGAGGTTCCCTTTATACCTGCGACTAGGCTACCAAGTAGAGTAGTAGACCAGGTGAAGGGGATTGAAAATTAAAATTTTGAAATCACCTCTGCGAAAGTTAGAAATTCAGAATCTACGGGTTTCGATAATTTCACATATCTAACTTTTTTTTGAGAAGTTTAAAATTTGAATAAATGTAATGTATCTCGTAAATGGAACGAGATACGCCAAAACAGACATAATAAGAAAATTCATAAATTGAAAAAAGTGTTAATAATTTGAAGAAAATTTTAAAAGGGGATTCGGTTGGTGGCGGCCAACTAAGTAAATCACTCTGCCCGCCTGGTACGTGACGAATACAATAGGACCATTATATAACCGTCGCATCACTCTGAGTGCCGTTTAGGTGCCGAAATCAGCACAAACAGGCACTCAAACGGCACTGGCGGCCCAGTGCCGTTCGTCGGTGCCGTTTCATCGGCAAGGATCTTTCTTGTAACTGGAATTATTCCTAAATAAAGTGAAAGAATGCAATTAAATTTTCACATATGAAGAATAGTATAATAGAAAATACATATACTAGATATAAAAAAGGATTTAAAAAAATATATTGAATAAAAAAGATTTGAAATAATTTTTTAAATTAAAATGAATTCATTTTTTATTATAGTTTAAAGACTGAAAATACACCATAAGTGTATTTGGACATTATTTTTCATTTTTCAAGAGCAATTCAAAATGAAGAATAATATCCAAATATACTTATGGTGAAAAATCATTTTGGTCCACGTTATAACAAAATTATGTTTCGTCCCATGCAATTGGTATTATTGCTTGGCTCTCGATGTGCAGACGCCTTGCGAGCTGACGTCACAACATGAAATACCTAATTGGTACTGCAATTAAATTTTTTTGTTTTTTGCATTTCCAACTACAAAAATTGCATTATTTGTTTATTTGTACTATTTTATAATTGGAACAAAATTATTTTTTCAAAAACCTTTCTTTTCATTAATTTTCTGCAATTTTTTTTTTTAAGGGTTCCATTTCTTATCACTCCAGGTGCGAAATTCGGTCGGATGCCAGAGATTGACCATCGGCCCAAAGTCGGTGCTACTTTGGTAACCGATCTATGATAACCAGAGTTGGACCGACTAAGGTGTTTTCCAGCTGCCATGGTCTCACCGACGTTGGCAAACGACGTCGGCGGTGGGAGAAAAGCCGACTGTCGGCCCATTTCTGGTCCGACTTTGGGCCGACGATCGGATGAACTGTAGCAGAATGGTCGGTACGACTGCAAGAATGCGTTCGGTCCGACTTTGTATACAGCAGTCGGTTAGCCACAGGTCGCCTTGGTGCAGCCGACGGTCGGCCAAACCTTGGCCCAAATATGGGCCGGCCGTCGGACAAAGGCTGGTTTATGGCTTCAGAAAGACCGTGAGAGTATGGTCGGCCCGACTCTGGACAAGAGATGGCCCGACTGTCGGCCTAACATTGGCTTGTACAAGTCACCATGTTGCACCTGACGGTCGGTCAAACCTTGGCCCAAATATGGGCCGGCTGTCGGATGAACGCTGGTTCCTGCCTTCAAAAAGACCGTGAAAGTACGTTCGGCCCGACTCTGGGCAAGAGATGGCCCGACTGTCGGCATAACATTGGCTTGTACAAGTCACCATGTTGCACCCGACGTTCGGTCAAACCTCGGCCCAAATATGGGCCGGCCGTCGGATAAATGCTGGTTCATGCCTTCAAAAAGACCGTGAAAGTACGGTCTGCCCGACTCTGGGTAAGAGATGGCCCGACCGTCGGCATAACATTGGCTTGTACAAGTCACCATGTTGCACCTGACGGTCGGTCAAACCTCGACCAAAATATGGGCCGGCCATCGGATATACTAGGGTTCATTATTTCAAAATGTCAGAAATTTGGGTACGAATAGCTGGATTCTTGTGTAGACATATCCATATTCGAACCGAAATTTATTATTTAAATGTAATTGCACTTATATTCACATTAACAGTTAATTTATTTTACATCTACATGATGTCGCATGAAAATAAAAAAATTATTGAGAAAAAAGACTTTAAAAAATGTTTAATTTCAACTGCTTTGAGCTGTGGCTTATGAGGATGGTTTTTTCATTGAACTCATTCTAAGCAGGACCATTAAAATTTATATTCAAAATACTCGCAACCAATTATTATTAATTTTTTGAATACCTTGAAACTTAAAAAATCAAAGTCGGCCCCACATTGTTGTCCAAGGTTGGGCCGATATCATCTTGATAGATTTGATAGATGGCCCATGTATGGGACCAAATGTCGGGTCGACGTCGAGAAGTCAAAGGCGGTTGACCGTTATCATTTAGCTGGTTGGCCCGACCAGTGGCGCACAAAGTTTGACCGACCGTCCGACGGTTGGCCCGACCGTGGGCCGACGGTCAATTCGCACCTGGGACCCAGCCCTGAAAAGCCAAAAGTAAGGTCACGCACTATATCAGTGAGGTCATGTAGATGGATGTTACGTCGATGGCAAACAACGCAAAAAGTGTTTCTAAAGTTTTAAAGTAAAATTAATTTTAAAACTCTTTGGCAAATCATTTTCAATCGCTCTGATGCAAATTCTTATCTTTTATGCAGTAACTTTTGTTAAGAAATATAAAAGTTATTGCTAGTTACGGCGATGGATACCAATAAAAATACGCTCGGTTTTCTTGGACTTTTTTTATTTTCAAAGAAAGTTCTTAATGTTTACACTCAAAACTTAGAGGATGAGTAGTGAGATATTTTTTCCTCAATCTGACGTCCAAGCAGGACCCAAAAAGGTATTCCTAGTTGTCAAACGACGGCTGTTTATGTATCGACATAACCTACAAAATATTTTTGAAGACACTCATATTTGCGTGCATATGTAGTATCTGTTGCATTAAAATAAAAGTATTAATGATAAACATTGTACTTTTTGAGTCTAACTTTAAGACTCTGAAGCTTAAATTTTAAATTAGTTAATTATTCATTTACTACGTGACTCCCAAATTTGCCTCAAGCATGTGTGGACATTTGTTAAATCGATCTTTTGGGTACATAATATTTTTTTACTCTGAATTACCATTGTATAACCTAATTTCTGCGATGGAACTTGTTGTGAGATACCAAAATGAAGATCTTTACCAAGTTGTACAATAATACAGTCAGTAGTTTTGAAAATATAATTCATGTACACCAAAGTGCCCTGTCTGTAAAAAATTACCCATATGTAGGTGTGAAGAGTCAAGGAAAAAAATATATCTTGATAAAAATGTACTTTTTTGTAACATTGTCTTTAAAAAATAGGATGAAAGTTAAAAAATATAAAATATCGCTTCGTTCCTTTGTTAAGAATTTAATGCTCTCTAATTCTGAAAACAAACTTCCAATTCTTCTAATAATGTATTGAAAGCTTTCCGACCCTCTTCACATAGTAAATTACAGATTTGCACCACTGCACTAAGCGGTCTTTTAATTTTTACACAATTGACAATCCTACAATATTTTTTCTATTTATATGAAATTTGCAATAATAGTGAATTAATAAATGAGAATAGAAACTTCTTGCAATTATAATTCTATGAAATCTCCGTTTTTTCAAAATCCACTTCTTGGAGGTGATTAGGTAATTTCATTTCACTTTTATTTTTATTTCACGTGAATTTCAAGTTTACTTAAGTTTTTTGTCAAAATTCACAGCGGATGTCAATTTTTGTTGACAAAAACCTGAAGTGAGGTGAATTTGAAATTCACGTAAAGTGAAATAAAAGTTAAATGAAATTAAATAATCGCCTCCCAGAAATCCCTAAATCTGAGCAGAAGGCTTTTAGAGCTCGAGCATTCGGCAACCAGTCTACGTATCTTATTTCTTTGTTAGATAGGATTCTACAAACCGGAAGTGACCACGAGAATTCTTTGTAAACTGGAATAATCGAGCTTCCTCTAAATCTCTTGACTCAAGTGAATCGCGATTTATTCGGAAAAAGATGCGCATTCTTATGCGACGATACCCTGCGACGTACTCAGCGGCGCTAGAGTTAAATCAAGCTACATATCGTAGGAGGGTTTTACGAAAAGTGAGCCATCCTGGGGAGAAGTAATTGCCGAGCTTCTCAATAATGGGATAAGAAAGAGACTGAGTTCTTGAGTAGACCTAAATGAATCTGAAACAGGACAACTTCTCTTTAAATGACTTTCAAACTTTAAGTCATTTCAAATCCGCCTATAGATGTTAAATTAACCAACGGGCATAAAACTTAAACAAGTTTATGCAAAAATTAGGTCTTTTCATTTTTATTTCAAGTATCATGACCATAATTTTCAATTCTTACTGCAAATGAGGGAGTTGTAAAAAAATATCACGTTTTCTTTTGTTCTTGTAAAAGATACGTGGCTAAATAGTAAACAAAATTTCTTCTGATTTCAAACAATTCTCATTTCATAACAAATTTTGGAAACCCTAAAAAAAAGTATCTTTGTAATCAACCAAGTGTATAATTGTATATCATATCTCGAAATAAAATAATTTTGAATTGAGAAGAGCCCCGTTGTTCTGTGTCCATAATTTCTTGTATAATTTCCTATTGACCTGAGTGAACATCTCGTCTTTTTACTCACCGGAATTAACATTAACGTCTCCTTAATATTCCATTTTAGAAGAAATGAGCTGCATTGTATGAAATGAAGTCTCATATTTGTTTTCGAAGTTACATCAGTTTGAAATTAATTATGCTCTTGTCTGTAGCTTATATTCTTCCCATTTGAAGCATATATCTACAATTTAAGCATAGAAATATAATACCTGGAAAATTTTATATATATAATTTTTAAATATGATTAAATTTTTTTTCTAACACTTATTTTTGAGTCACCACTTCGTGAAGGAGTTTCTTTTCAATCCCAATCAAAAAGACTAATAAATTTTAGGTGTAGATGAGTATAAAAACTTGTTGTTGCTAAGAAGAAAGTTATTATTAAAATAGTGCGGGAAAAAGTGCTACGAAAAACAAGTTTGAATCAAAAGTTAGTAATTTAGCAATTAAAATTAATAACATTCTACACAAATTAATTAAGTAATTCATATTTCTGAGACTCTACACAAAATTAAAGTATATGTTTTTTAAAACTAGAGCACAATCTTTATACCGTAAAATTCTGTATAAAGTGCAAGTAAAATTTTTGTAGATAAAATATTACTCTATGGTGAAATTATTTCTGATAATTCAAACTAACGGATGTACATAAGGGTGGTCCAAAAACGCTTTTTATCCTAGAGGGGAAGCCCCCCCCCCAAAAAAGTTCCTATTTCCGGAGGAAAAGAATCCATATTTTTTTTTTCGAAACTCCAATAATAACACGTGCCACCAGGCACTTCAAAATCCCATTTAATTAACATGGGGAAATTTTGGATTTTCGAAAAATTGAACTCATATTTCAGGATTTGATCGAAACGTGCCAACTTTTTCAGGGATTGAAGAGGAGTATCTATGAAATAAAACCACACTGAAAGGTTTTATTTACCCCCCCCCCCACACACACACAGCGCCCCAAATATGACACAAAAATTGAAAAACTACATTTTTACGTATTATTGTTACTTTTTTGCAATTTGCGTCGTCTTTTTCATGTAAATAACTACTAATGGATAATTTGAATATTTTCAATGACTTTTTAAACAATTTTTAATTGTTTCAACAAATGTAACTTATTTGAACAATTACTTATTCCCAAAAAATGTAAAAAATAATCGTATTTTCTGAATAAAATGTAATAGTTTGTTACTGTTTGAAGTAGTAAATTTTTAAAAAAATATTATGTAATTATTTAAACAATGACTTATTCTTTATTCTCAAAATATTTGAAAATTAACCCAGAGATGTCCAATTTTTTCTCAAATTGGTATCCTAGGCTACTTTTTGTTGAATAATTATATAATTTTGATACATATCTTTTAATGTTTGATAAATTTCTATTTTTTTAAACAATTTTGATTTGCTCAAGCAGTTTTTTTTCGATTTCTTCAAAAAAAAAAGGAAATAAAATACATATAATTATTTTTCTGACTGTATAATGTATAGAAAGAATATTTTAACTATATTTAATTATTTAAACAAATATAATTTGTTATAGATATAGAATTATTTTCGTAAATATATTTTTTGTGTCTTCCAGTATGTCAGATTGATATTCATAGGACTTTCAAATGCTATAATGAAATATAATCTAAATCCATTTTATTTTCAGTCTAATTACAACACTGTTCACAAAATATTATTTTTTGGCCGAAGACAATGTTTTCTTTCTGATATCTGGAAACTGTTTTATATAATTTTTTACTACTTTCAGTAAGTACTGTTTTTCATGAACCAATCAAATGCTCCGTAGAGATTCGTACAATCACCTCCATTTTTAATAGGTCTTCAAGCAGCAAATTTGAAACAAGTTTACCGCTGCATGTGTGAATTACAGAAATAACTTTAAAAAAGTCTTATAAATAATCGTATAAAGCTAAAACGAAAATCAGCGACACCTCTTAATATTTTTAACGAGTATGAAAATATAAAAAAGCAATCTATCGGAACTTGAATCATAATTTGCATTAGTGAATATGCTTTTTTTATAATATAATTATGATAAAAATTGTAAGAATTTGAAGAAAGCAATAGTAAATACATGTTTTTAATGAATTTACCTGGATCCGAAGTTTGTAGCCCTGGCACACTAAAATATTTTTGTAATTATCGATACATGTATCACGTGCGGAATATGGGTGCACCACATGTGTTTCATATTTATGTCATGTGAACCATTCCATCTATAGGAAATACGTGTTCTCGTAGTATTACCATGCGATGTTGATGGACGAGAAACTGCCGGCACATGCAACTTTCATACATCAACCTAGCGAATCACAAAAGCGATAGCACCCCTTCCAGCCCTCCCCTATTTTTTCCCCCTACTATCATTCTCTCCTGATAGCACTTCTCTCTTTTTACCGATTAAAATAGTCGTTTCTGTTTCGATAGAGTCTTTTTACCCTTTGCATCGACTTCGTCAAAGATACGTATAACAATTTTTGTTCTGCTTTCTACTCTGCACTCAAAAATTACACTTTCGAGCAAAAAAGACGATTTATCAACAAAATAGTTGAACCTTTAACCAAATAGTAATATTTTCAAGCCGAAAATACGAATCTTTTTAAAGACAGTCGAGTTTTTAACAAAGAATTTTGTTTTCAATCAAAAATATTAATTTCCAACCAAAAAAGATGACTTTTCTGCCATAAAAAAATTTTCAATTCAAAGGACGAATTTTCAACAAAACAAGATTAATTTTCAAGCCCAAAAGACGAATTTTTTCGAAGGTAATCGAGTTTTCAACAAAAGAGTTTATTTTTAATAAAAAAAAGATAAATTTTCAACCAAGAAAGATGAATTCACTACAATAAAAAAAATGTCAATCCAAAAGGACGAATTTTCAACAAAACTGTGAATTTTCAACCAAAAAAAATGGCTATCAAAATCGTTGAGTTTTCAACTTACAAAGATGAATTTTTAACCAAGAAAAATGACTTTTCTACCATCAAAGATGAATTTTCTAGCAAAAGAGGAACTTTCAGCCATTTGGATTAAACGAAAAAAAAAGTAATTTGATCATAATGGTTCAATCCTCAACCAAATAGATGAATTTTTAAACGAGAATGATGAATCTTCAACAAAATAGTTGAACCTTTAACCAAATAGTAAAATTATCAAGCCAAAAATAAGAATTTTTTTAAAGGAAGTCGAGCTTTTAACAAAAAATTTATTTTTAATAAAAAAAAGATTAATTTTCAACCAAGAAAGATGACTTTTCTGCCATACAAAAAATTTCAATTCAAAGAACGAATTTTTAACAAAAAAGTTTAATTTTCTAAGATAAAAGATTTCTCCATAAAAGATGAATTTTCTAC
The DNA here is from genome assembly GCA_011634705.1 of Andricus grossulariae. Lineage (NCBI taxonomy): Eukaryota > Metazoa > Arthropoda > Insecta > Hymenoptera > Cynipidae > Andricus > Andricus grossulariae. The sequence continues at coordinate 10,283 of JAABKJ010003188.1, forward strand.
CAGTTGCATTAAACAAGAAACGAATTTTCAACCAAATAGTTCAATCTTCAACCAAAAAGATGAATTTTTAACAAACTAGATTAATTTCCAAGCCAAAAAGACGAATTTTTTCAAAGGTAATTGAGTTTTCAACAAGAGAGTTTATTTTTAATAAATAAAAAATAAATTTTTAACGAAGAAAGATGACTTCACTACAATAAAAAAAATTTCAATCCAAAAGGACGAATTTTCAACAAAACAGTTGAATTTTCTACCATAAAAGATTTCTCCATAAAAGATGAATTTTCTTTCAGTTGGATTAAACGAAACAGACGAATTTTCAACCAAATAGTTCAATCCTCGACCAAAAAGAAATTTTTTTAACAAACTAGATTAATTTCCAAGCCAAAAAGACGAATTTTTTCAAAGGTAGTTGAGTTTTCAACAAAAGAGTTCATTTTTAATAAATAAAAAATACATTTTCAACCAAGAAAGATGACTTCACTACAATAAAAAAAATTGCAATCCAAAAGGACGAATTTTCAACAAAACAGTTGAATTTTCAACCAAAAAAAACGACTATCAAAATTTTTGAGTTTTCAACTTACAAAGATGAATTTTTAACCAAGAAAGATGAATTTTCTACGACGAACTTTCAGCCAGTTGAATTAAACGAAAAAAAATCGAGTTTTGATGAAAATAGTTGAATCCTCCACCAAATAGACGAATTTTTAAACAAGAATCTTAAACTATATAGTTGAATTTTCAACTAAAAAAAAAAATATTTTTTCTCATCAAAAATGCAATCGTCAAATTTTCAGTTTGAATAATTAATTTGCAACAAAAAAATTTAATTTTAAACTAGTTAAATTCAAACCAGAAACGAAGAGTTTTTAAACACATAATTCAATCCTTAACCAAAAAGATGAATTTTTAACAAGCAAGAATAATTTTCTAACCAAATAGACGAATTATAAACAAAATATCTGAATTTGCGACCAAGAAGCTGAATTTTCAATAAAAAATATAAAAATATAAAAAGGCAAGGAAAAAGAATTTTCTAAAAAATGGTTGAATTTTCTACCAAAAAATATTAATTTTTAACTAAATAATATTTTAACCAAATTCATTAAAAAAGACTAATTTTTAAAAAATCATATAAACTTACAACCAAACAGTTAATTTTTTTAATTAGAAAGGATCAATTTTTAAGAAAAAATGGAATAGTTAAATTTTCATTTAATAAATTATTTTCAATAAAAAGTAAATTAATTTTCTACAAAAGACTTGTACTTTTTACCAAATTGTTTAATTTTGAAGCCGAAGATACAATTTTTCTACTAAAGAGTTGAATTTTCAACATGAAAATGTTTGATTGAAAATTCATATTTTCGGATTAAAAATTCAATTCTCTTACTGAAAATTCATCTTTTTGGTTTAAAAATGCATATCTTCTAACAGAAATTTAATACTTTTTGTTTAAAATGCAACTCTCTTGTTAAAAATGAATCTGTTTTGGTCGAAAATTAACTTTTTTGTGGAAAATTTAACTATTTTGTGAAAGATTCAACAGTTTTGTTAAAAATTTGTCTTTTTGAATAGAAAATTTGTCTTTTTGAATTGAAAATTCATCTTCTTTGTCAGAAAAGTTCTCAGCTGAAAATTCATCTTTCTTGGTTGACAATTCAACTGGTTTCTAAAAAATTCGTCTTTCTGGCTTAAAGATTCAACCATTAAATTTATTGTTGAAAATTTATCGTTTCGAGTTTAAGAGTCAAATGTTTTTTTTTTAAATCGACTTTTTAGATTCAAAGCCTAACTTTTTTGGCGAAAACTCATCTCTTTTGGTAGAAAATGTAACTATTTTGTTGAAAAAGCAATAGTTCTAGTGGAAATCGTAGACATTTTATATTGAATTCAATATGGTACCTATAATTTAATTTAATTTCAAATAATTCATTTACCTATTTTCTAGGAAAATTACCCACATTCCCCTGTTTTGAGACCATTTTGAGCTGTCATGTAAAAAAAAAAGTTTCTAGCTTTATTTTGGACCGCGTTAGCAGTGTGAATAATTTCCAACGGTAATCTAATTTTTTCTAATTTCTTCATCGAGAATTAAATGTGAAACTATTCAAGTTTACCTGCTCTCGGAAATTCGAAAACTAAAAGCTGCTTCAAATTGGGTCTTTATTTTGGTATTATTTTGTTATTTATTTTGACTGACCTGCCAACCAGATGCCATAATTTCTCCAATTATGCCAAGGCACGTGGACAGTTGCCAAGTACATGTGTTTTGGCTCTCAGCAGAGCCGTAGATCATGATATAAATTACTCCCCATGTCCACAAATTAACACAGGATTTGTAAATAAAATTTAAAAGTTTGTCTTTTTTAATTGTGGCTACGAAACATCAAATCATTGAAAGAGAAGTTTAAGCAATTGAATCACGTTAAGAAATAAATGGAGAGAGATCAATTTTATTGAGACAGAAACGTGGAGGGTGCACATCTGTTTCATCAAATTGATGTGTAAACTGCACCCTTGCGACACGCACCTGTGACCCTGTACGACCTTCCTTACAAAAATTGGAAAATATCCTTTCCTCCCCTTAGAGTGATGTGTCAAATATTTGGATTTTTGAATTTTATGTCTAGTTTCTTCAAAAATTAGGAAGAATTTCAGTTTAAAGAAAAATATGGTTAGAAAAAAGGCTTTCTTATCTATTTTCTTGCAGTGAATTTTACATACGAAGCTCTACTAAATAGTGCATCTTGAATAGAATAAAAAGAAATTTTTTTTATAATGACTAGAAAGATCATCCCACTGCTGTCACCTTTTTGTTTTTATAAAAAGTTACGAGTTCATCCCACCGCTGCTACCTTTTAATTTGCCTCCCAGATTGATTCGTAATTAAAATCATATACTTATCTCTTGCAACAGATTTTAAATTTGAAGGTCTGCTTAACAAGGCAGCTTGAATAGACTAAAGCCTGGTTGTTTTCGCAAAGACTTTAGTGGTCATCCCACCGCTTCCACCTTTTCATTTATCTCCGAGATTAATTCCGAATTCAAATCATATACTTATATCTCGTAATATATTTTATATCTGTAGCTCTACTCAACAAGACAACTTGAACAGACTAAAGCATAGTTATTTTTACAAAGACTTTAGTGCTCATCCCACCGCTGCCACTTTTTTATTTTCCTCCTAGATTGATTCTGAACTAAAATCATATACTTATCTCTTGCAACGGATTTTTCATCAGAAGCTCTTTTAAATAAGGCAACTTGAACAGACTACAGTCTAATAATTTTTTCGATGTCTTCAGTGTTCATCCCACCGCTGCCGGCTTTTTATTTTTACAAAGACTTGCGAGTTCATCCCACCGCTGCCACCTTGTTATTTGCCTCCCAGGCTGATCCTTAATTAAAACCATATACTTATCTCATGCAACAGATTTTAAATCTGAAGCTCTACTTAACAAGGCAACTTGAATAGACTAAAGTCTAGTTATTTTTACAAATACTTGAGTGGTCATCCCACCGCTGTCTCCGTTTCATTTTTGCAAAGATTTGCGAGTTTATTCCACCGCTGCCACCTTTCCATTCACCTTCCAAGTTGATTCTTAATTAAAATCATATACTTATCTCTTGCCACATATTTTAAATCTGAAGCTCTACTTACCAAGACAACTTGAATAGACTAAAGCCTAGTTATTTTTACAAAGACTTGATTGGTCATCCCACCTCTGCCACCGTTTTATTTTTTCCAAATATTTGCGAGATCATCCCGCCGCTGCCACCTTTTCATTTGCCTACCAGATTAATTTTAAATTAAAATGATATTTTTATATCTTGTAATTGATTTTATATCTGATGCTCTACTCAACAAGACAACTTGAACAGACTAAAGCCTAGTTATTTTTACGAAGACTTTAGTGCTCATCCCACCGCTGCCACTTTTTTATTTTTCTCCTAGATTGAACTAAAATCATATACTTATCTTGCAAAGGATTTTTCATCAGAAGCTCTACTAAGTAAGGCAACTTGAACAGACTGCAGTCTGATTATTTTTCCGAAGACTTCAGTGTTCCTCCCACCGCTGTCACTTTTTTATTTTTCTCCTAGATTGATTCTGAACTAAAATCATATACTTATCTCTTGCAACGGATTTTCCATCTTAACCTCTACTAAATAAGGCAACTTGAACAGACTACAGTCTAATTATTTTTCCGAAGACTTCAGTGTTCATTCCACCGCTGCCACCTTTTTATTTTTACGAAGATTTGCGAGTCCTTCCTACCGCTGTCACGTTTTTGTATTTAAAAAAACTCGCGAATTTATCCCGCCGCTGCCACCTTTTTATTTTTACAAAGACTTGCGAATTTATCCCACCGCTGCCACTTTCCAAGATAAAATTAGATTTTCGCCTAGATAAACTTAATTTGAAAATCCATAAACATTTTAATATGAATTATTTGAAAATTTTGAATATTTAAAATTGAAATATCTTAAAATAAGCCCTCTATTCAAGCTTTGTCACACAAACAAATTTTTCTTTCTTTCACATTTTTCAGTCCCTCTTTCCTTCTCCTTTCATGTAACTCTAAGAATGCACATTTTTCCCGCTTATTCTCTTCATAAAACAATTTCATCTCCTCGTTTAAAACAAACTTTTCCAACTGAAATATCTGCTGTTCTGCAAGCACGATATTAAAAAATACTATGAAATTTTCCATAAATTGTGTTATGTGAAGTATTTGTTTTACTTACTGCATGCTGAGCGATTCTAACTTCTGATGAATTATTGGATTCTAATTTTTTTATTTCAACTTTCTTGCGAAATTTACATTGCAGCATCAATTTAAGGTTTCTTGACTGAGGACAGTCTCTATAATTCAGGGTATGGATTTTCAGGTAGACGAGGTTTTTCACCCGAGATACAAACGCGAGGAGATACCCCTCAGGGTCTTAGTCCAACGTTCTTATATCAATGATGGATGCCCCGTCGTTCCTCTTTTCTATTCTCCTCGTCGAAAAAATTCTGAATGATACTCATGCATTATTTTACAAAAAGTTTTTTTTTACTAAACTCCTTTGTTAAAAATTCATTTTTTTATGGAACTCATAATTTTAGTTGATAAAACATCTCTTCGGTGGAAAATTTAATTATCCAGTTGAAAATTCTTACTTTGTTTGGTGAAAAATATTTGTTTTTAATTAAAGTTAACTGTTTTGTTGTAATTTTTTTTTTAATTTGTTTAAAGAATATATTTTTTATTGAAAATTGATCTTCCTAGTTGAGAATTAATCTATTTGGTGTAAAATTGATATATTTTATTGAAAATTCGACTTTTTTGGTGGAAAATTCAACTACATGGTTGAAAGTTAAACTACTTTGTTAGAAAAATTCATTTTTTAATGTTGAAATTCATCATTTTAGTTGAAATTACATCTTTTTGGTTGAAAACTTAACTATTTTCTTGACAATTCTTTTATTTAAATAATTTTTCTGGCTGAAAATTTAATTAATCCTTTTTTGGTCGGAGATTCGACTGTTTTATTGAAAATTCATTTTTAAAAACAAATAATTCGTTTCTTTAGATTAAAAATTCATCTCTTCGATAGAAAATTTCTTGGTTGGAAATTAAACTGTTTTCTAAAAAATTCGTCTTTTTCGATTGAAGGTTCAACTATTTGGTTGAAAATTCCTCTTTTGTTTTGTTGAAACAAAAATTTTTTGTTTGAAAATTCAACTGCCTTTTTTAAAATTAAAATGTTTTTGGTTGAACTATGAACTTTCGCATTTTCTTTTTGAGAATTCATATTTTTTAGTAGAAATATCAACTATTACACTTTTTGTTGAAAATTAATATTTTTTTTTTTTTGAAGATTCATCATTTTAATTGAAAAATCCATTTTTGTGAAATTAATCTTCTTGGTTGGAAAATAATCTTTTTGGTTCAATTTTAATCTCTTTCGTTGATAATTCACTGTTTGGATTGAAAATTCAACTACTTGGTTGAAATTTAAACTACTTTCTTAACTAATAAGTTTTTCATGTTCACCTCTTTGGTTGAAAATTTAACTTTTATTTTTAATTTCGTTTTTTTATTGAAATTTTTTGTTGTCCGAAAATTGATGTACTTTTGTTAAGAAAATTAATCTTGTTTTTGAAAATTAATCCGCCCGTTATCTTTTCCTCCCCACCGCAAAATAAAAGCTATCCTGTTCACTTACTCGGAACTGATTGACTTTTTAAAATCAAAATCGGCCAAATGTTGGTTGATTCATTTTGCTATGCTAGTTAAATATGCTAGTTAAATGTGCTAGTTAAATATGCTAGTTAAATATGCTAGTTAAATATCATAGTTAAATATGCTAGTTAAATAAAATATTCAAGTAATAATGTGAAACATTCATTTAACCGAAAAACGGTCCTTATTCTTCGGTCAGTTTTTATTATACTTCCGCAATAAGATTTTTAATTTGAAATTAAATTAAGTTCTCCGTGTTTTATTATCTTTTTACTCAGTGTCCATAAAAGCGGTACTAAAATTGAGAACGGCCCGATTAACGATTGTATTAGCATGATTTTAAGGACAAAGGGCTGTAATTTGGTTCGAGTAGCTGACCAGGAGAAAATGCAAGGTTCGTGGTCGCTTGATATCCCATTTTAACGAGCGGCGGTTGGAAAATCGTCATACGTTCCCAGAGTTTTATGCCCGCGTTTCATCGGCCCAGCCAGCTCGTTCTAATGGTCCTGACTTTTATGTTTGGTTTAATTATTTCAAGTTCTTTTTTCCGGCCCCCTCGGGAACGCAGAGTTTATGGGCTGGAACTTTAACGAACGGACGCTCTTGTTATGCCACTGGGAGCACGATATTTGGCAGCAGCGACACTTCGTGAAAGCGACATTTACTTCCTGGAGAAGTAATTTTGTTGGGTAAACTACAATTTAGTCTGACTGGGAATTCCAGCTTTTTCCAACGATTTATCTATCTTAGAACGCGTAAAAAGTCCTCCTTACACATCCTTACCATCATTTAACCCCCTTCCCCTACTCTCCCTTCCCCTACTCTCTCTTCCCCTACTCTCCCTTCCCCTACTCTCCCTTCCTCTACTTTGTCTCACTTCCCCTACTACCTCTCCTATTCACTACTTTCCCTCTCCTTCCGTGACTTCTTCTCAACTCACCCTCACCTCTCCTCCCTACCCATATTATACCACCTCATCACTTTCTCTGACTTCTACTACCCCGCCCCTTCCCTAATTCCCCTCCACTTCCAAGTCCTCCCTTCCTACTTCCCCTTTCCTTTCCTCACTTCTCTTCACCAACTCACACTCACTTCCCACCCCTCCTCTCACTTTCACTTCCTATCCCTATTATATCTCCCATCACTTTCTCTAACTCTCCCTACTACCCCGCCCGTTCCTCTCTTCCTTTTCCCTACTTCTCCTCCACGTTCCACCCTTCCCTTTATACTTTTCCTTCACTCTCCACCACTCTCTTTCTACTTCTCCTCTCCTAATTTCCCTTTCCCTATGTACTCTTACTTCTCATAAAATACTTTAAAAGTTCCTTTAAGCTAAATTAAAGGTAGTAAACATTATTAAAAAGTAAAAAGGAATGGCTAACCCCTTCCGCTGGAACTTCAATAGACGGACTTCCCAGAGAAGTAATTTTGTTGGGTAAATTACAATTTAGACCGACTGAGAATTCCTTTTTCTTTCCAAAGATTAATCGAACTTGCCATCCCTACCCCACTATCCCTCCCAACATTTCACCTCCCTTCCAATCTTTACCTCACTTCTACTACCACCACCCTTCCCCAACTCACTCCCACTTCCCTACAACCCCTTTCCTTCTACCCCTTGCTACCAGAACTATCCCTCCCATTACTAACTTCCCCTTCTATTCCCTAACCCCCTTCCCCTAATTCCCCTAATTCCCCTCCACTCCCCACCCCACCTTCATCGATTTCACTACTCCCTCTCCTCTTACCTCCCCAACTTCCCCCACCCATATCTTGCCCTACTTCCCCTCCAATCCAAATAACAAACGACAAGTTAATATTTAACTAAATAGTTAAATTTTCAACAACAAAAAATTCTCAACGAAAAATGTGATACATGATTAACATTTCAATCAAAGATGTTAATTTTAAATAAAAAATAGTGTAATTTATCCAAAAATGATGAATTTTCAACAATATAGTCAAATCCTCAACCAAAAATGATTGATTTTCAGCCAAAGAGTTGCTTTTTTATCCAAAAGTGCAATTTTTAGCAAATAGATGAATTTTAATAATGGCACTGTTTGGTTAAAAATTAAGCAGTTTTGGTTGAGCATTCAACGATTTTGTTGAAAGTTCGTCTTTTTTGGTTGAATTTTACTTTTTTTACTTCAACTAAAATATTTTTAGTGGAAATTCAATTACTTGATTGTTAATTAACTTTTTAAATAAAAAATTCTTATTTTCGCCTGGAAAATTCAACTGTTTTAAAGCAAATTGGCGTTTGGTTCTTGACTTGAAAATTCAACAAGATTCTAAAAAATTAAACTATTTCCTTGAAAATTTACTTTTTGGTTAAAATTTTATATTTTTGGTTCAAAATTTAACTACATGATTGAAAATTCAAAAATTTATTTATTTTTTATTTATAGTTAATTTTCTAAACATTTTTTTGACAAACTACTTTTGTTGAACATTCTTATTATCCAGTAGAAAATTTCACTTTTTTGCAGTAAAGTAGTCTTGAAAATTAAACAATTTGATAAAAAATAAAACTGTTTCGTTGAAAATTTACTTTTTTGTTGAAATCATATTTTTGGTTGAACATTTCACTGCTTGATTGAAAATTAAATTTTGTTAAAAATTCATATTTTCGGATGGAAATACAATTCTTTTGTAAAAAAAATTCGTCTTCTTGGCTTAAAAATTCAGCAATATAGTGGAAAATTAAAATATTTTGTTGAAAATCAATTTTTTAATTGAAAATTTATATTTTGTTTTGAAAATCAACTATTTCGGTAGAAAATTAAATTATTTAGTTAAAAATTCATCTTTCTTGGTTAAATATTCGTTTTTGTCGTTAAAAAAATATTTCATCTGAAAATTTAATTTGTTCATTTTTCGTTGAGAATTTATCCTTTATAAGTTGAAAATTCAAGTATTTTGTAGAAAATTCATGTATTTTGTTGAAAATTTATTTTTTTGGCAGAAAATTAATTTTCTTTGCTGAAAATTCGTCTATATGGTTGAGGATTCACCTATTCTGTTCAAAACTCGTTTTTTTCGTTGAATTCAACAGGAAGAAACTTCGTTTTTTTTAAATTTAATTTTTCAGACTGAAAATTAAAATTTTTAATTTTTTCTCCAAAACATTTTCAATTAAAAATGTAACTATTCAGGTGAAAATTTCAATTACATTGTTGAAAATTTGTCTTTTGGTGGAAAATTAATTTTTTTTGTTCAAAATTTATTTTTTGTATTCAAAATTAATTTTTTGTGTTAAAAATTAACTTCCTGTGGAAAATGCAACTGTTTTCGAAATAATTCTTCTTTTGGGTTGAAATTTCACCTATTTTTGTAGAAAATTTACTTTGGTTAAAAATTTTACTATTTTTTTTTAGACAATGCAATATATTTCGACGTAAAATTTTAGGAATTGAAAGCCCTTTATAACTAATTCAATATGGTATCAGCATCAATGCTATTTAAAATAATTTATTCTTCTATTATTCTCCTATTAGTTAGTTTTGATTAATTTTTAGTCTGTACTTTTTCGTTTCTAAAAATTTTGAACTAAATAGTTGAATTTTATACCAAATTGTGAAATTTTCCAGTCAAAAAGACGATTTTTCTATAAAAACAGTTGAACTTTAAACCCAAAAATATGAATTTTTAACAAAAAAGTTTGTTTACAACCAATCAGTTGAATTTTCAACAAAATAGTTGAATTTTCAGTTAAAAAAATCATTATTAACCCAAAAAAAAACAACGTTTAAATAAAGTTATTAATCTTCAACCAAAAAAAAAAAGATTTTTTAAGAGAAAGATTTGAATTTAAAATGAAGAACATTTGGATTTAACCAATGTAGACAAATTTTTTAACAAAATACTTGAATCCTCATGTAAAAAAGATTATGTTCAACTAAACCATTTGATTTTTAACCAAAAAACTGATTTTCTTCCAAAAAGGACGAATTTACAACAAAATACATTAATTTTCAACCGGGTAGTTAAATTTTCTACCAAATTGATTAATTTTTCAGCCGAAATAACGAATTTTTTATGAAGTAGTTAAATTTTTAACCCGAAAATGTGAATTTTCAACAAAAAAGTTAATTTACAACTGAAACAGATCAATTTTTATCCGGACTTTGCATTTTTAACCAAAAAAGATTAATTTTCTACAAAAAGAGATACATTATCAAACTAAAAAGACGAATTTTCAACAAAATAGTTTAATGGTCAATAATGTAGTTGAATTTTCAATTTAAAAAAATGTATTCAAGAAAGAAATAAAATTTTAATCAAACTGTTGAATTTTCAACCAAGAAGTATGACTTCAACAAAATTGTTGAATTTTCAATAAAGTAATTCATTTTCGAACCAAATAATAAAAATTGTAAATAAAAAATATGAATTCTTAACGAAAAATATAGTAGACTTCAAACAAAAAATAGTTGGATTATCTTATTAGGTTCTATTATTTAAGTTCGCATTTAAGTGGAAAAATAAAAAGAAGGGGAAAGACTGTGAAGCCTGCGATAAATAAATGGGAATTTCGATAATTTATAGTCTAAAGAAAATTTTTTTAATTATACTTCATTTTTAATACTCAAAAAAAATTTTATGACACTATTTTGACACTTTTTTTTGTAATTTTTGACTCTATTTAAACTATTTTTGATCTCTAAAGTGAGTCCGAGTCCTGCACTTATTCTAATTTTCAACTTATTAAAGCAAGTAACTACTGGCAAGGGTGGGCGACAGCGTCTGGCGATCCCTCAGCAACATGCGGGATCGCCATGTGGCCGGCGATCAAATAGGCGCTGCCCATAAAACTCATATATATCAGGAACACGTAGCGATACTAAAAGTTCCTCTGGCTTAAATTAAAAATTAAATTCCAAAGATAACATCCCCTAATTTAAAACATTTCCTACAGTTTTACAGCCCTTTTCGAGTTGAAGTAGAGGTAGTAAATATTATTAAAAAATACAAAAGGATGGCGAACCCTTTTTGCATCGCTGAGAATGACTTTATAACCCCCCAAGTCACCTTACTTAAGGGATTTCTCTCGACTTTTGAAGATGGTCTCACAGCCCCTTAGGAGCCCCTAGACCTTATTTATGAAGCCACCCAGCAAGGTCGTAAGGTCGTCCTCGCTTGCCGAAATGTCTCACTATATGGGCAGAAAACCGTTACTCTCTTACGTATCCTTCATAACCTCGCGAACTGGATTATTCGCTCGTCGTAACTCGTACGGAAGGAGGACATAAAACAAGCCAGGGAATGTGTTGATAAGCTGCTATTTTTCAGAGACGCTACCCTTTCCCCTTTATTTTAGAATACGAATTTAACAAGAGAAGTATTTTAACTCCTAGTTAGATCAGGCGATAGAGTGCCGAATTTGTAACCGGAAAGTCCTATTTATAATCCGGAGATTCTGGTTGCAAACTCGGTCCGCTACCGCCTGATCTAACCGGCAGTTGATTTTTTAAAACCTTTTTTTAAACCTTCCCCTTTATTTTGGAATACGAATTTAACAAGAGGAGTATTTTAACCCCTAGTTAGATTAGGCGATAGAGTGCCGAATTTGTAACCGGAAAGTTCCTTTTTTATATATTGTACTTTTATCTCATAAAAATAATAACAAAAATATAAATGTTCGATTGGCCGGCAACAGGAACCGAACCCGGAGATTCTGGTTACAAACTCGGGAAGCTACCGCCTGATCTAACCGGGAGTTTAACCCCTCCATCTTTATTTTGGAATACGAATTTAACAAGAGGAGTATTTTAACTCCTGGTTAGATTAGGCAATAGAGTGCCGAATTTGTAACCGGAAATTCCTATTTATAACCCGGAGATTCTGGTTGCAAACTCGGGTCGCTACCGCCTAATCTAACCGGGAGTTGAACACCTTCCCCTTTATTTTGGAATACGAATTTAACAAGAGGAGTATTTTAAGTTCTAGTTAGATTAGGCGACAGAGTGCCGAATTTGTAACCGGAAATTCCTATTTATAACCCGGAGATGCTGGTTGCAAACTCGGGTGGCTACCGCCTAATCTAACCGAGAGTTGAACACCTTCCCCTTTATTTTGGAATACGAATTTAAGAAGAGGAGTATTTTAACGCCTAGTTAGATTAGGCGATAGTGCCGAATTTGTAACCGGAAAGTTCCTTTTTTACATATTGTACTATTATCTCATAAAAATAATAACAAAAATATAAATGTTCGATTGGCCAGCAACAGGAATCGAACCCGGATCGGTCTATGAATTATGAAAATTTATATTTATTTTCTCTCTTTCCCTTTTTCTCGTTTATTCCCTTTTATTTTTGTTCAAAAGATCCACGTTATTTATTTTTCTTTTCTTAAAAAATTAATATTTCAAAATAAAAATCCTTTATAATTTTCCCAGGAATTCGGAGAACAATTTTTGTTTTGGTTTTCTCGAAACATTTCAAAATTATTCAAAATCTTCGAATTTTTTTTAAATAATTTTTTCCGTTATAATTTACCTTGGAATCTGGATAAAAGTTTTTTTTTTCTTGGAACCTTGCAAAATTCTTGAAAAGCTTCGAATTTTTTTTATAATGATGATTTTTTTGGAAATTCCACTATCATAATTTTTGGTTGAGATAATTTTTTTTAGAAAATTCAATTATTTCCTTGAAAATAAATATTTTTTTGTTTGATAATTCTGCTCTTTTTTCGAAAAGTTGTCTTTTTGGCTTGAAAAATTAAACAATTTTCTTTCTTCTTTTTTGTTCTTGACTGAAGAATCTTTCTTGGTTGAAAATTCAACTCGTTTATTGAAAATTCATCTATTTGTCAAACATTCATTTTGTTGTTTGAAAATTGAACTACTTTCTTACAACAATTTTTTTGTGTGAAAAATTAATTTTTTCAACTGAAAATATAAATATTCCATTTTTTGTTAAAAGTTTTTCTTATTCTGATACAAATTACACTATTTGGTGGAAAATGTATATTTTTTGTTAAAGATTCATCTTTTCTGTTAGAAAAGTAATCGTCTTGGTTGAATATCCATCTTTTTGGTTAAAAATTTATTTTTTTAGTTGAAAATTAACCTATCTTGTTGAAAATCCATTTTTTCCTGTCAAAGGTTACATTTTTAACTTATAATTGAAGGCTTCCGTTTTTGGTTAAAAATTTATCTTTGAACATTGAAATTGAAATTTAAGTTGAAAATTCAACTATTTGGTTGAAAATATATGTGTTTTGTTGAAAATTCATCTTTTTAGGTTAAATATTTATTTATTTTGTTGCAAATTCATTTTTTGTTGTTAAAAATTACAGTTTTCTACTGATAAATGAAAGCTTCTATTTTTGGTTACAAAGTTATCTTTTTGAGTTGAAAATTAAATTGTTTGGTAGAAAATGCCTGTATTATGTTGAAAATACCTTTTATAGGTAGAAAATTAATCTTATTGGTTGAAATTTTATCTTTATGGTTGTAGGTTCATTTCTTTGGGTAAAAAATGAATTATTTGTTGGAAAAGTCGTTTTTAGGATTGAAAATTAATTTTTTTACCTAAAAATTGAAATATTTAATTTTTGTTAAAAAACATATCTTTTAGTTGAAAATCTAACTATTCTGTTGAAAATTTATGTGTTTTTTTTTCTTCAAAATTTGTCTTTTTCGGTAGAAAAAAGGGTCACAGTGCAGAACCACGTGATTATCAAGAACAAAATTTCTGAGAGAGCAAATTCGAATTATTTTTCTTTTTTGTATTTAGAAAGTAAATTTAAAAGTTCATAGATCTCTACGGGTCTATAGAAAATGTTATAAAAAGTACCTGAACACTTTTTTAGTTAAATATCTTCAAAAATCGTCCTGTCATAACCATGTGCCATATAAACTTTTTTTTCTTTTTGAAACTCTAGTTAATATAATATATATCAGTGCTACAACATTTGAAAATAATTTTTTTACAACTATATGCTTTGAAATTTTATAGAATTTTTAAGTCAATGAAACTTGTTTTGAAAAAAGTGGCGCTTTCATTTATCATTTTAGTTAAAAATTAATTAATTTTTTTGAATAGTAAATTATTTTGCTAAAAAAAAAAAAACATCTTTTGCGTTGTTTGAAAATTATTTTTTCACTAGAAACTTAAATATTGCATTCTTGGCTAAAAATTTATGTTCTTTAGTTAAATTGTATCTATTTTATTGAAAATTAGTCTTTTTTTGTAGAAAATTGATCTTATTGATTGAAAATTCACTTTTGCTCTAAAAGATCGAATTTGTGCCCCAAACTAAACTCCCCCTCCTCCAAATCCCCTCACAAAAATATATGGATGACCCCTTAGATGCTATTTTTTAGACGCGCCACCCCTGCCCCTATATTTTACAAGAACCCCTACCCCCGGAACCCCTAACCCCCCTAAAACGTCCGCGATTCCAATTTCACAGAGCGTGGGTTAACGAGACCCGGGGGTTGAGTCTCAGGGTCACCCCCACCTTCGATCCTAGTTTCTAGTACCAACCCCCCGAACGGGAATCCCGGTTCCGGCACATTACCTGCGCTGATTACCGGCCCGCTGTGCCGAGTATGTCACCGAGTCACCCCCGAGACACATACCTTCCGGAGTCCCACCCCTTTCATCCACCCCTTCGGGCTACCCCTTTTACCCCGATCCCCTTTTACCCCGATCCCTTTTTACCCCGATCCCTTCTACCCCGGCATCGACTGGGATGAGATTGAGACGGATGTGCTTTTAATCGTCGCGACTTTCCGACTCGTTCGTCCCGAGCGACCGCACGATTTTTCACTCTTCTGCTCGAATCTTCTTCTTGCGAGTTATCGGTTTTCCGATAGTGCGAGACTACCTTGTGTCGAGGGTAAATTCCTCCCGTTGCTGCCTGAATTGAGATTATCAGCGATCTGCACGGACTTGCTTGAATTTTCACGTTTGCGTTTGGTATTAAATTCTGCATTGCAGAGGAAAAAAGGATGTGAGGGATTTTTTATGGGGTTTATGAGACGCGGAGAAAGGGTAGATAATAAAACGAGCCCGAAAAGTTTTAATAATTTCAAAATTTGAAGGTTAATATTCTTAACAATCATTTTCGAAATAGAAGATCTTAAGGCGCTTCAAACGAATCTCGATTTTGCTTGATCTACTGTACGTCTACAAAGATGAATTGTTCAACGTAATATTTTTACCACGTAATCTAAAGGCAATTATACCGGTTGGAAAAGAGAGCTTTTTCCGAAAAAAGTTTTTTTTTCTTGTATTGAAAATCGAGTGTTTTTGCGCCAGAAACCGGCAACACTTCTGACTATTGTATACACTGGGCTGCCGGTGTTGCCGGTTTCAAGCGCAAGAACACGCTACATTTTCAATTACAAAAAAAACTAGAACATTTTCCGTAAAAAGCTCTCTGTTCAAACCGGTATAATTGCCTTCAGATTATGTGGTGAAAATCTTACGTCAAACAATTCATCCTTTCAGACGTATAGTGGATCAAAAGAAACCGAGACTGGTTTGAAGCGCCTTAAACACATAGAAGCAAAATTTAAGAAATATGTAAAGTTTTCCAGCTTAGTATTCTTAAAGTAATAAAAAGTAACTTTATTGTTCATTTAAGCTATTATTCGTTAGTCTATATATTATGACAATTTTAATAATTTCAAGATTGAGGGTTTAGTTTTCTTAACAAGAATGTTTAAAATAGAAGGTCCTAAACACTCAGAGGCTATTATTCTTATTCTAATTAAATTTTATTCAGAAAAAAGATCTCCCTTCACTCCGCTGGGATTCGAACACCAGGTCAACTGATTTCAGGTCAGGTGCTCTAACCACTAAGCTACTAGAGAGATCAGAGGAAGAATTCTTTTTTCTGAATTACGCTTTATTTAGCAAGATGTTT
>JAABKJ010003189.1:0-26404 GCA_011634705.1 Andricus grossulariae
CATGAATTTTCTACCAAAAAGCTGAAGCAAAATAGTTGAATTTTTATCCAAAAATATGAATTTTTAACAAAAAAGTTAATTTTCAGCCAAATGGTTGAATTTTCTACCGAACTATTAAATTTTCCAGCCAAAAAGACGAATTTTCTACAAAACAGTTTAATTTAAATCTAAAAATATGAATATTCGACAAAAAAATTAATTCACGACCAAATAGTTGAATTTTCAGCTGAAATGATGAACAAAATAGTTAAATTTTCAACCAAAGAAGATTAATTTTCTACCAAAAGTCAAATTTTCAACAAAATTCATAAATTATTAACCAATTTTTAACTAAAAAAGATAAGTTTTTCACCAAAAAATGGAATAGTTTAATTATTAGTTTAAAAAATTACGTTTCAATAAATAAACGAATTATCAACCAGTTGAATTCAACGAAAAAAGGCGAATTTTTAACCAAAATAGTTGAATCCTCAACCAAATAGAATTTTCAAAAAGAAATTTAATCTTCAAATGGTCGAATTTTCAACTAAAAGAGATAAATTTGGAAACAAAAATGGAATCTTTAAATTTTCAGGTTGAAAAACTAATTTTCAATTTTAAAAAACTAATTTTTAAAGAAACACATGCATTTTTGCCAAATAGATGAATTTTTAACTAAATATCTTATTTTTTAACCAAATAGTTAATTTTTCTTACTAAATAGTTGAATTTTTGTCCAAAAATATGGATTTTTAAGAAAAAAGTTAATTTTCAGCCTAATGGTTTATTTTTATACCGAACTGTTAAGTTTTCCAGCCAAAAGACGAATTTTTTACAAAACAGATGAATTTACAATCTAAAAATATGAATATTCGACAAAAAAAAATGTACGACCAAATAGTTGCATTTTCAGCTGAAATGATGAAGAAAATAGTTAAATTTTCAACAAAAGAAGATTAATTTTCTACCAAAAATCGAATTTTTAACAAAATTCATAAATGTCTAACCAATTAGTTGAATCCTCAACCAAATAGATGTATTTTCAACGAAATAGTTAAATTTTAAAGTTAAAAAGTCGAATGTTTTAGAACAAAGTTGACTTTTAATTCGGAAAAGAATTTAAAAAAGAAATTTAATTTTCAATCAAGAACTATGAATCTTCAACAAAATGGTTGAATTTTCAACTAAAAAAGATCAATTTGCAACCAAAAGTGGAATCTTTAAATTTTCAATAAAAAAAAACTAATTTTCAATCGAAGAAATTAATTTTCAATCATAAAACATTAATGTTTAACACAAACAATGAATTTTTAAAAGAATTTTCAACCTAATAGTTAAATTTTTTACCAAAGAAATGAATTTTGAACCAAAAAGGTGAATTAGTCACCAAGAAGATTAACATTCCACCACAAAAAACAAAGTTTCAACAAAGTACAGACATTTTCAACCAAATAGCTGAATTTTCAACTGAAGACATGGAATAGTTGAATTTTCAATTTAAAAAATTAAAAAAAAAAAAACGAATTTAACAAAATATATAACTTTTTAAGCAGAGAAAGGATGTTTTAACTAAAATAATGAATCTTCAACAAAAAAATGAATTTTTAACAAAGTAGTTCCACTTTCAACTCAGTAGTTGAACTTTGAACCAAAAAAGTTTTTTTCTCTCAAGTGTAAACTTTTGAAGTAAAATTTGTTATATTACAGGATCAAGGTACAAAGAGAAGCTCAAATTTTTAATAAAACTAACAAAAATGAACCGTTTGTGGTAATTTTTGGTTTTTAAAACTATTGTTTAAATGTAAATAATGCAATGAAAATATAGAAAAATGTTTATTTTTCATTTGTTGTGATAATATCATTCTGAATGTTAATTAACAATAAAGTTACTTAACTGTGCTCGTGTCAAATATAAAAAAAATACTGTTGTGTACGTCTGTCTTGATTAAATAAGATCTTACATTATAGATTACAAATTTTTCTCAGTTTCATCACGCGCATGAATGCTACATTTTTCTTACCTTTGAACTTTAAAAATAAAATGATGATACAAAAATAAAATTATTTAATACATCTATGTGACAAATATGTCCAGAAAACGTGGTAAATGGAATGTATAGAAAATTCGAATCAAATTCAAATAGTCGAATTTAATTCTACTTTGATGAGTAGTTCATCCGGAAATACCTTGAAAATGTGTTTTTTATGTTTTTTAAATATTAACAAAATATCTGTAAAATCTATAACAAAATATTGGAAAATGAACCGATTTTTTTAAAGAAAGGGTCATTAGTGCGCGTAATGTTCTAGTTAATTAAAAAAAAAATAAAAGGTTTAAATTTCCTTGGGATTAACAAGAATAAAACAAATGTCCAGCTGTAGTAAAATCTTACAGTTATTCTAATCCGGAAAATTATAATTGTAATTAATTTCCCGACTTTGCCAGAATGAATCACAGTTGACCTTTCCGAAGATGAAGGTGTGGAGAAAAATGGCAAGTGATAATAGTAATAAAATGCAATTTCTGTCTCTGATTAAATTTCGAAATAAATTTTCAAATTCATAAAATTCATTATCTCGTGTTATCAATAAACATTAAACTTGTAAATAGTCTCAGTGATAAGGGAACTCAGTGATAAGGGAAATGTTTAGTTAATTTCTTCCGGGGAAACCCGTAAACAAATAATTTATTATAAAATTTATTACCCCGGATTTATGTAAATCACGACGTAAAAAGTGTTACAAAATCGGTTTGATATCTTTAGAGGTAGAAAGTTGTTAATTGAGTTTATTTGCATAATCATTTGAAATAATATATTATTCATGTGGAATGGAACCTGATAAAATTACCTCTCCCGGCTTGATTATAATAGGAATTTTATTTATATATTGAAATTAGAAACGACTATCGGATTCATGTGAATGACTTGCAGAAAGGAAGTTTTTTTTATAAAGAAAATATCAAAAGTATTTTTTTATCTTTAGAGGTTTAAATGTCATATTTGTCGCATAAATTTTTCGATTCAATTAATGAATTTTCACTTAATTTTTAAAATATCCAATTTTTTTCTGCGCATAGTTATTTAATTTTCAGGTTTCAATTCAAAGTACAAAAAGAATGAAGTTTGTTGCAATAATTACTTTAGTTTCATGAATTCCGTTTACTTCAGAAAAAAAATTAATAATAATTATACAATTTTCAAATTAAAAATATAAAATACACGCTTAAATTTAAAATGCTATTAAATATAATTATTAATCATAAATTAAAGTTAATTTGGGGTTTTCTATCGTAATAATAATATGTTTCTAAGAGACACACTCAGAAAAAAGTTTCTTTGTTTCAAAGAAATTTTTTGAAAGGAATGGTTTTTTGTTTAAAAAAATTCTTATATTTAAAAATATTTTCTTCATTTTAAAGTTATGTTTGGCCAACTGAAAAAAATAAAATATAATAAAATATAATAAAAATAATGTAAGGCTTTTTGACGATTTGCAATTGAAGATTCTTCAATTCTTAATCCTATATAATGTAGAAATATATGATTTGAATTTTTTTATTTAATAGACAATTCAAAGTTCACAATTTTGAAGAGTTACAATTGAAAATTCTTGAATTTTGAAAATATCGAATTGAAAATTACTCAAATTTGAAGATTTATTTTTTAAATGTATTTAAAATTCTTCCCTTTTTAACATTTACAATTGAAAACTTATAATTTCGAAATGTTTAAAGTTTAAAATGATATAATTTATATTTAAAAAACTGTCTTCAATATTAAAGACTTGCAATTAAAGATTCTTTATTTTTAAACATTTATAATTAAAAATTCTTAAATTTGAATGATTTTGAAGAACAAAAGTCAGGATTTTTAAGTTCTAAATCTTCCAAATTGAAAAATTTCAAATTTTTCATCAAAATTACCGAATTTTGAATTGCAAAACTTCAAACTTGCATAATTTTTAATTGTAAATTTACGTCTTAGATTTAAATTTCAAAGTTCAACAATTTTGAAGAGATAAAATTGAAAATTCTTGAACTTTGAAAATATCGAAATGAACATTATTCAAATTTGAAGATTTATTTTTTAAATGTATGAAGTTTTGAACGTTTTTTTTAATAGTTTAATCTTGAAGATTTAGAATTGAAAATTCTTCAATTTTAAAGATTCGCAATTTAAAATTCTTCCATTTTTAAGACAAAAAATTGAAGATTCATTAATTTGGAATGTTTATAGTTCAAAATGATGTAATTTTGAACGCTTTTTTGAAATACTTCAATTTTGAATTTCAAGACTTCCAAAATGAAGAAACTTTAAATGTAAATCATCAGAAATACCCAATTTCGAACTGAAAAACTTAAGGCTTGCATAATTTTTTATTGTGTGTAAATTTTCAAAATTAAAAACACTTCAATTTTAAAGATTTATCTTTCCAATTTCTACAATTTTGCAGATTTACAATTCAATATTTATTAATTTGGATTGTTGAACAGTTTAAAATTTTGTTATTAACAATAGAAAATTAACTTTGAACAATTTGGTAAAAATTTTTTTTTCTAAATGCAACTGTCTGTTAAAAAATAATTCTGTCTCAGTTGGAAATTAACTTTTTTGTTGAAAATTCAACTGCTTTTTAGAAAACTCGTATTTTCGGCTCGAAAATTCAACAATTTGGTTGAAAATTAATCTATTTTAACTGAAGATTCAAGTATACTGTTGAAAAATTGTTGTTGTTTTTTTTTCTTCATAAAATCCAAGTGCTTTTTTTTTAATTTTTAATTAAATTTTGTTTTTGAAATATTAACTATCAAAGGTTTCGTTAAAAATTTATCTTTTTAGGTTTAAAATTTAACTGCTTTGTTGAAAGTTGAACTGCTTTCTTAAAAGTTAAGTTTTTGGTTGAAGATTCATCATTCTAGTAGAAAATTAATTTTTTTAACCCAAAATTTAACTATTTTGTTGAAAACTCAAATGATTTGTTGAAAACTAACTTTTTTGTTGAAAATTAATCTTTTTGTTTTGAAAATTCACCCTTTTATATAGAAATTTACCTTTTTTGTTTAAAAATGCAACTTTCTGGTAAAAAAAAATCCGATTCAGTTAAAAATTAACTTTCTTGTGGAAAATTCATTTTTTTGTTTTGAAAATTCATCTTTTTCTGTAGAAATTTACGTTTCTTTTTGTTAAAAATGCAACTTTTTGGTAAAAAAATAATTCTTCTACAGTTTAAAATTAATTGCTTTGTAGAAATTTCGCATCTTTAACTAAAAAATTAAACAATTTGGTAAACAATTTTTGTTTGTTAAAAATGCAACTTTTTAGCTGAAAAATAATCTGCTTTAACTAAGGATTCAAGTATACTGTTGAAAAATCTTTTTTTTTTTTTTTTGAATAAAATCCAAGTGTTTTTTTTTTAAATTAAATTTTGTAGTTGTTGAAATATTAACTGTTACAGGTTTCGTTAAAAAATTTTCTTATTAGGTTGAAAATTTAACTCCTTTGTTGAAAGTTGAACTGCTTTCTGAAAAGTTAATTTTTTGGTTGAAGATTCATAATTCTAGTTGAAAATCCATTTTTTTAGTTGAAAATTAATTTTTTTAACCGAAAATTTAACTATTTTGTTGAAAACTCAAATGATTAGTTGAAAACTAATTTTTTTCTTGAAAATTCTTTTTTTTTTGTTTTGCAAATTTACCTTTTTCTATAGAAATTTACCTTTTTTTGGTTAAAAATGCAACTTTATGGTAAAAAATAATTCTGATTCAGTTGACAATTAACTGTTTTGTAGAAAATTCGTATATTTAACTAAAAAATTAAACAATTTGGTATACAAGAAAAAATTTTTGTTAAAAATGAAACTGTTTGGCTGAAAATTAATCTGTTTTAGTTGAGGATTCAAGTATTTTGTGGAAAATTCGTTTTTGTTGGTTCTATTGATACTTCTAGTAATTTCTTGAAAGTTAATTTTTTTGATTGAAGATTTGTAATTTTAGTTGACAATCCGTTTTTTTTTTTCTAAACATTAATTTTTTCAACTGACAATTTAACTACTTTGTTGAAAATTCAACTGATTCCTTGAAAATTAACTAGTTTGTTAAAAATTAATATTGTCGGGTAGAAAATTCAACGTTTTTGTAGAAATTCCGTCTTTTAGTCTTGAAAATGGAACAATTTGGTAGAAAATTTAACTAATTGGTACAAAATTAAACTGTTACATAAAAAAATGTTTTTTTTTTTTATTGAAAATTAATTCATTCAAGGCCATGTGACGAGTGGATCAGGTGACCGGCTTCCTACCTTACCGACACTTTTTTTATTTGTAAACTTATTTTCACACGAATAGCCACATGGAGTTGAAAATTTTGGATAACAAATAAGATGCACTAAGAAAAGCCAAAAAAAAAATTTATTTACAAAAAAAAACTTTTTCATAATTATAAAAATTTAGGACCAGAGCCGCGTGTCGGTAAGGTAGGAAGCCGGTCGCGTAACCCACTCATCACATGGCCTTAAATGAAAATTTACTCCTCTATTTTTTGATAAAAACTGATGTTTTTTAGATTAAAATTTCATCTATTCAGTTAAAAATTTGTAGAAATGAAAAAAATATAAACTAAAAATTATTCAAATCAAATTTTGGACTGACATCACCACCTACATTGCTCAAATTATTTAGTTGAAAATTGATCTAAATTGTTGAAAATTCGTCTGTTTTGGTAGAAAATTAATCTTCTGTCTTGAAAATTCATATTTTTGGCTGAAAATTCAACTAATTTGTCAGAAATTAGTCCTTTTTGGTTCAATTCAACTATTTTTTATTTAAAATAAAAATTATTGTACAGGCATTTGTATAGAGTCCGATGCCAGGGAAGGGTAAAAAATTAGAAAAAATGTGTTACGTAATTTACGGATGGCCCCTAATTAGTTAAACTATTTTGGTCGAGGGGCAAACAGTAGGTAGAACGGAAGTGAAAATTAAACATTAGTTATTGAGATTTATTCTGTTTTTACGAATAGCTATTACCGTTCTTCGAGAAATAAACTCATCCTGGTTGAATCAAAATCATTACAAACGCATTATGTAGTGGAAAGCTACTACGTCATTCAAGGTCACGTGACGTGTTAGCGACACGTGTTGACAATGTCCACGTGAAATCACGTGAAAAAAATTACCCTCTGATGACACGAAACGTTCGCGGATGATTGCCTCGACTTCTTTGCTCAAAAGATGCCTTTCCTGGAAAATTAATTTTTCACTGCATGTTCTTAACATTTGTTTGCTTCAGAGAATAATATACCTTTGAAAAATAACTGAAAATCATATTTTTAAATGTATCAGGCATTTTTGTGATGAGCGCCGCACTCTCGGCGCGTTAGTTGCATCAGGTTGCGTCATGCGTCCGAACCCAAAATATTATTCATGCGACCCTGTTTGTTTACGTTGGGATTCCCGCCATTTAGGATCAAGGCCACTGCATGCCATGCCCGAAACCGTTCTTATATCAAGAGTTGAGTGTATTAAAAATGAAGTTCAGTGATTATTCAAAATGTTATTCTTTAATTTATAAATTATCGAAATTCGTATTTATTTATCGCAAGCTTCCAAGGTTTTGGTTAAGAATTCATATTTTTTGGATAAAAATTTTATTATTACTTTTATATTGAATTATTTGGTTGGAAATTTACCAATTTTGATGAAAGTCATACTGCTTGGTTGAAAATTAAACTTTTTTACCGAAAATTCGTCTTTTTGCTTAAAATTCAATAATTTTATTGACATTTTTTTATTTCTAGACTGACCAATTTTTTTTTTGCTTGAGAATATAAATATTTTGTTGAACATCTTTTTGGTTTGAAAGTTCATCTCCATGTAGAAATTTCGCCTTTTTATTTACTGGTCAAAAATTAATCTCTTTCGAATGAAATTTTTTTTTTTTGGTTGAAAATTACATTTTCGATTTAGAAATTCAATTGCTTTGTAGAAAATTCGTACTTTCGGCTCAAAAACTAAACAACTGGGTAGAAAATTTACCTATTTGGTTGGAAATTTATGTATTTTGTCGCCTTTTTTGATAAAAAATCAATTTTTTAAAAATTAAAAATCAAGTACTTTGTTGAAAATTTATCTTTGTTGGCTAAATCCAACTGTTTTTTATTTTCAATTAAAATATTTTTTTGTTGAAATATCAACTATTACATTTTTGGTAGAATATTCATATTTTTAGGTTGAAAATTAAACTCCTTGGTTGAAAGTTGAACTAATATAATTAGTTTTTTTTTTAATTAAATTTTAATTCTCCTGAATGAAAATTTAACTACTCAATTTTTTGTTAAAAACTGATCTTTTTTCATTTAAACATTCAACTATTTAGTTTTAACAAATTTTAATTAAAAAAATATAAACAATTGGACTAACATAACATCCATTGTTCACAGTATTTAGTTGCAAATTTATGTAATTTGTTAAAAATTCGCATTTTTTAGTAGAAAATTAACCTCCTTGGTTGAAAATTTAATTATTTAGTTAAAAATGCATACTCTCGAATTGAAAATTCAACGGTTTTATAGAAAATTCGTCGTTTTGGCTTAAAAATTAGACAATTTGATATAAAATTCAACTATTTGGTACAAAATTAAACTGTTTTGTAGAAAATTAGTGCTTTTTTTATTGAAAATAATTTCTGCTCAATGAAAATTTTACTACTCAACTTTTGGTTAAAATTTGATCTTTATTACTTTAAAAATTCAACTATTTTACTTTAAAAAATTTTGAAACAAAAATTATAAATTGAAAATTAATCAAATAAAATTTGGACTGTCATTTATTAAAAAATTCATCTTTTTGCTAGAAAATTAATCTTCTGGATTGAACATTCAACTATTTGGTTAAAAATCAATTTTTTTATGGAAATTTAATTATTTTATTAATAATTAAACTTTTTGGTTCAAAATTCAACTATTTTATTGATAATTCGTTTCTTTTTTGTTAAAATATCATCTATTATAAATTAACATTAATTTAAAGGGATTATTAGCCTAATTCAAACAGTTCAGAAGTTTTGAAGGTATTTCCATAAATTTCACCAAATTAAAGGATTTCAAAGATTAATAGACAATTTTGAAAATCTTTTGAAATCATTTTAAATATTCTCTGAAAATTAATTTTTCAAAATAAAAAATCATTTTCATTTTTCATAGAAACCCTATATGATTTTTTTATTCATTTCAAGCCTTTTACAATTCTTAAAAAGTTTCTAAATTTTTTGTTCGAAATCTGCAGAAAGCTACACTTTGTTTTAAATTATTTGAAATCATTTAAAGTTTTTAAATTATTTTTTAATCTTTTCGAAACTTCTAAATATCTCTTCAACTTACTCGAATTTGTTCTAAATTAATAAGTGTTCAATTGCTATTTATAATTGCTCATTTAAAATGAACAATCAAATATTGCTAATTATTCTCAAATTGTTCTTTTTTTAATAAACGAATTTCGAATTGAATGGGTTAAAAATGGAATATTTTAGACTGAAACAATATTTTAATATGACTTGAAATTGAATAAAATCGTTTAATTATGAATCTAATTTTTTGAAATTGTTTAAAAATGGAAAATAGTTTGTAAAATTTCAATACGACGTTTACAAATGTTTAAATATTAATGCCCTCAAATTGAAACAGTTCAATTTTTAACTTTAAAATCTGTAAATTGTTTACTTTTGAACAGATTGAGAATCGTCTTCTAAAAGCAATTATTGGTCAACAAATTAAACGTTTTTTATAAAAAAAAATCTATTTCGAACACTTTTAACTTGTAATTGTTTAAGCCATCAAAACTGCATTTGAAAATTCTTTGAATTGAAAATGAGCGCTTAAAAATGAAGAACTGTAATTAGGTTAATTGGACTCAGCACCGTTCAGCTTTCCCCGCTCTAATTCTTTACGGAAATTCCCCGTCCAATACTATAAATTATCATTCTTTACGAAAATCGGAAATTTCCTGTTCCAAATCAGAATTATATTTATTTACAAAATTTTCTATTATATTTCAGAAAAATAGTAACTCCCTTTTTCTAAAATTTCGAAGAGGAAACTTTTAAATTCTCCCAAATTTTTATTTGCAAAAAAAAAGAGTGGACTTGGAATATAAAGTACAATTTTATTTATCATGATTAATTTAATATTTGTTTCTTATTTTGCATTACATTTTATTCTCAACTATCCTAAAAAATGCATCATTTCAATAAATTTATATTATTACAATTCATAATATGCATTGGTATTGAAACATACTTATTTTCATTGTCTTGTTTTTATAATTGAAAAAAGTACGCATCCTATAAAAAAGAACAATTTTGTTATTAAAAATTGTATTCCTGTGTAGTTTTCTCATAAATTTAGTTTTTGTATTTTCAATGTTTTTTTTTTGCGATTTAAACTAAAAATACGCATCCTAGCGTAAAGTGGTTTTGAGCAAATTTGTAGATATAATCTAGGCGAACAATTTTGTTAATAAAGTGTTATTGTAGCTTGTGTGCTTTTTCCAAAAAAGAAATTTTGCTATGTTTAATATATTTTTATAACAAGAGTGCATACAAAATTTGTAGTTTTTTTTTATTGAACATCTTTTGTCCTTTCTTTTTCGCCTCTTGTGCCGTTTTTCCAAAAGTGTAATTTTTTTATTTTTCATCTTTTTTTGACGAATAAAAGAAAATCTACTTGCTGTATCAAAAAATTATTAATAACAAATTTTTTATCCTTTTTGGACGAACAACTTCTTTTCCAAAATTCTAGTTTCATGTCAAAAATGTCCTGTTCCAAGTAACATTATAATTATTTACGGAAACCTAAAGTAAAAATTATAATTCTTAACGAAATTTTGTTTTCTAAAGTTAATCTAAAATTACAATTATAATTCTTTACGGACATTCCCAGTTATAACTCAAAATTATATATATTTACTTCACAAACATAGAATAATAATTTTTTAAGTAAATTTCCTGTTCCAACTCAGAATTAGAGTAATCAAATATATGAAAGTACTTTTAATTTGCATATTAGTACATTCGAGAGAAAAATCCCGGTCATGTCCCGGTTTACCGCTTTCCCGGCCAGGTAGACAACCTCCTTTTTTTAAATAAATAATAAATTGATTTTAAATAGAATTTTTACGACCAGGAACAAATATTGTGCTAGAAATTAGATCATTGATAATAATCCACCGGTCGAGATTAACACAACCAATCTTGACGTGGGGCAAAAATTAGCAGGCTCGTCCAATGATAAAATCGTCATTTATCGTTTTGCTTTTGACGTCATATGACTTGTATCAGTTGAGTGACAAGGAAAAACTGAATTTCTTTATCAAATTATTATTTATTGAAGATAAATGTCAATTTTGCTTAAACATATGGCCAATCAAATATTTGGTTCGCGTTGTCATTCCCACATTTACCCTTGAGGGAGAAGATAATAAATCTGATAAATCGTTTCTTTCCTGGACCGGTTGGCACTGGAATATACATCTATTCCATTCATGAGACATTCTCTTTTTACTCAAACGTGCCCTTGATTTTTAGATTTTCATCATATTTTTTTTTGCGTAGTGTACAATTTTTTTATAGCTCATTTTTATGGTTCGAAAACAAAAAAATATTTAGGGTATCTACTCAAAACATGAATATTTCAATCATTTAATTTCTCAAATCTCTTTTTTAAGATGAAGTCACCATAGTAACTTTTTCATATAAAAAGATTACTTTAGTCACCTTTTTCAATAAATTTAAACAGAGAACCCAAAGATATCTAAATTTTATTGATTTTTTAAAATTCCTTTGAATTCTTTTGAATTTCTTTGAATTATTTGATATTCTGTGAACTTTTTTAAACTCCCTTGAAATATTTTGAATTTGTCTAAATTCTTTAAAAATTCTTTGAAATACACTGAATTCAATGAAACTTTTTTAGATTTTCAATTTTTGTGTTCACCTTTAATTTTTATGGATTTTATCGAATTCTTATTCACCAATTCTATTCATTCCCATTTATCTAAATCCAATAGAATTTGTTTGGATTTAAAAAAAATGTGTTCTACTCAATTCACTTTTTTTTTAATTATCTTGATTTCGTATAAATTTTATCGAATTCTCCTGAATTAACTCAAATTTTACTGAAATCAATGGAATATTTTGAAATCCTTTCAAAATCCCTTAAATTTTTCTCAATTCATTCCAAATTCAATGTACTCAATGAATTTTTGAAAAAAGATTTTTGAATTGTTTTCAATTCACTTGAATTTTTATGAATTTCATCGAATTATTTCCATTTCCCTTAAATTACTCAAAATTAACCCAAATTCTATTTAATTCGTTGTTTTTTTCTTTCAATTCAGTTAAATTCTGTCGAATTCACCCTGAATTTTGTTCACTTCCATTTTACTTAATTCGATGGAAATTTTCTGATTTTTAAACTTTTGTTCAATTATAGTCTTTCAAATTCTTATTTTGAAATTTTGAATTTTTATGATTTTCATCGAATTTGTCTCACTTCCCTTAAAGCCCTCTAAATTCGCGCAAATTTTATTTAATTCATTGATTATTTTTTTAATTTATCCTGAATTCGATAAAATTCACCTGGAATTCTTATAAATTTCATGGAATTATTTTGAATTCAAAAGAACCTTAGTCACTTTTTGTCACTTTTTTGAGTTAAAATAGTTCACTTTTTCACATTTTTCAAAAAGATGAGTATGTTTAAACAATTTTTGTCCAATTTTCAAGTAGAGCGAGAAAATGCTTAATTATTGTTAACAAACATAATTGCTTGAACAATTTATTATTATTGTTAATCATTTTCTCTTAGAATAATGCACGAAAATTGCAGTTTTTTTTCCAAAATATTCCACTTTTTGTCCAATTTTTAATTCCACTTTCTAACACTTATCTAACGGAAAATAATTATAATCAATAATAAATTGTTTATACAACTATTTTTGTTAACTTGCATTAATTATTATCTCACTAAATGAAAATTGGACAAAATGTTAAAAATTTCAGAAAAACAACCTCAACTATCTGGCATTAATACAGATGAAGATATTTATGAAAAATAATAAATTGTTTAAACAATTATTGTTGGTAAATTGAATTAAATATTAACTCATTTCAAGTGAAAAGTGGAGAAAAAGTGGAACATTTTTGAAGAAACTGCAATTTTCGAGTATCATTCTAAGAAAAAATTATTAACAAAAATAATAAATTGTTTAAACAATTATGTTTATTAACAATAATTAAGTATTACCTCACACTATTTGAAAATTGGACAAAAAGTGGTGAATTAAAAAAAACGCTACTTTCTAACTCTATTCTAAGAGAAAATTGCTAAAAACAATGATAAATTGTTTAAACAATTTATATAAACATATAATTATCAGTATAAAGTAGTATTTAATGTATTAGAAACAATTTGCATTTTAAAAATCGCAAAAATCATAATTAGCGCCAAAAACTCGCAAAACCCATTTGTTCACTTATGGGGTTTTTTGGGACCCTATAAAACCGACTTATGGGTGTGATATTTGAAAAGTAATATTTTATTCGTATTCTATGGCTAATTTTGTAAAGAAATGTTAAGTTTCAACTCGATTCATCTAATATTAACGATTCTGAATAAAATTTACAAGAACGTCTTTTTTCTTATGGGAAATACGTGTTAAAGTTAATGGGGCTTGCGCCACCTCTAAATATAATTTTTTTTTTAACAAAGAAATGGATTTATTTTTGTGTGGATTCGAATAAATTTCCTGACAATATGTATAAAAATTCGAAAAAATAATTTCCGATGCATTTTTCGACCACCCTAATGTACATTTTAATAAATTTTTTAGAGAAAAATTATTTCGAAATATCATTTGAAGTTCCTTAGAAAATTTGTCATCCCTTGTAATGTTCTACAATCCTACGCAATTCTTGTGAAATCTCGTAAAACTTCTTGAAATCTTTATTATCTTTTAAAATTCTTTAAACAAATTTTTAATCTTTGAAATCCTCTGAGAGCCCACCAAATCCGTAAAAATCCCTAAATGACCCTCAAAATTTAATTTACCCAGAAAGTTCTCTAGAAATTCCTTGAAAATCTTTAAAATTCCTTTTAAAAGGTTTAAATCTTTGAAATCCCCTGGGAGTCAACAAAATCCGTAGAAATCCCTAAATGAGCCTTAACATTTTATTTATCCCTAAAAATCTTTAAATTCCTTTTAAAATGTGTAAATCTTTGAAATCCTCTGGGAGCCAACAAAATCCGTAGAAATCCGTAAATGACCCTTAAAATTTAATTTATCCCTAAAGTTCTCTAGAAATTCCTGGGAAATATCAAAATCTTTAAAATTCCTTTTAAAATGTTTATATCTTTGAAATCCTCTGGGAGCCAACAAAATCCGTAGAAATCCCCAAATGACCCTTAAAATTTAATTTATCCCGAAAGTTCTCCAGAAATTCCTTAAAAATCTTTCAAATTCCTTTTAAAATGTTTAAATATTTGAAGTCCTCTGGAAGCCAACAAAATCCGTAGAAATCCTTAAATGACCCTAACAATTGAATTTATCCCTCAAGTTCTCTAGAAATTCCTTGAAAATCTCTAAAATCTTTAAAATTCCTTTTGAAATGTTTAAATCTTTGAAATCCTCTAGGAGCCCACAAAATACGTATAAATCCCTAAATGTGTCTTAAAATTTAATTTGTCCCTAAAGTTCTCTAGAAATTCTTTGAAAATCTTTAAAATTCCTTTTAAAATGTTTAAATCTTTGTGATCCTCTGAGAGCCCAGAAAATACGTAGATATCTCTAAATGGGCATTAACGTTTAATTTATCCATGAAAAACTTTAAGAATCTTTTTAAAATGTTTAAATCTTTGAAATCCTCTGAGAGCCAACAAAATCCGTAGAAGTCCCTAAATGAGCCTTAAAATTTAATTTATCCTTAAAAATCTTTAAAATTCCATTTAAAATGTTTAAATCTTTGAAATCCTCTGAGAGCCAACAAAATCATTAGAAATCCCTAAATGACCCATAAAATTTAATTTATCCCTGAAGTTCTCTAGAAATTCCTTGAAAATCTTTAAAATCCTTTTAAAATGTTTAAATCTTTGAAATCCTCTGGGAGCCAACAAAATCCGTAGAAATCTCTGAATGATCCTTAAAATTTAATGTATCCCGAAAATTATATAGAAATGCCTTGATAATCTCAAAATCTTTAAAATTCCATTTAAAATGTTTAAATCTTTGAAATCCTCTGGGAGCCCACCAAATCCGTAGAAATCCCTAAATGTGCCTTAAAATTTAATTTGTCCCTGAAAAACTTTAAAATTCTTTTTAAAATATTTAAATCTTTGAAATCCTCTGGGAGCCAATAAAATCCGTAGAAATCCCTAAATGACCCTTAAAATTTAATTTATCCCTAAAGTTCTCTAGAAATTCCTTGAAAATCTTTAAAATTCCTTTTAAAATGTTTAAATCTTTGAAATCCTCTGGGAGCCAACAAAATCGTTAGAAATCCCTAAATGACCCATAAAATTTAATTTATCCCTAAAGTTCTCTAGAAATTCCTTGAAAATCTCTCAAATCTTTAAAATTCCGTTTAAAATGTTTAAATATTTGAAATCCTCTGGGAGCCAACAAAATGCGTAGAAATCCCTAAATGAGCCTTAAAATTTAATTTATCCCTAAAGTTCTCTGGAAATTCCTTAAAAATCTCTAAAATTCCTTTTAAAATGTTTAAAACTTTGAAATCCTCTGGGAGTCAACAAAATCCGTAGAAGTCCCTAAATGAGCCTTAACATTTAATTTATCCCTAAAAATCTTTAAAATTCCTTTTGAAAGGTTTAACTCTTTTAAATTCCCTGGGAGTCAATAAAATCCGTAGAAATCCCTAAATGAGCCTTAAAATTTTATTTATCCCTAAAAATATAATATATAATATAATATATATATATAATATAATAATATTAATATAGTATAGTTGTACGGCGTATGCTTGAATTGTCAACAATATATTGAAATAAATAAATGTACGGGTTTGTTGTGTAGAATTAACCGTGTTAGGTTTTGCTGTATAGAATCGATACTGCCCTTATTGCTGCGTAATAATGATATTTATTTGAGTCCATATATAAATTTATATAATATTTTTATCAATTAATCAATTATAAATATAATTAGTGTGATCACTAAATTATATGGATGAATACATACATATTTTAGCGCCATCTTTTAGAATATTATCTGCGTAGCTTAATTATTTTTGTAGTATCATTAAAAAAAGTTTCTTGTATTTCCCTTTTTTCCTAATTTAATTACACAATTAATGAAACAAGCTTAATCAAATTTTCAATTTAAATTCAAGTGATTTAAATGTACCTTAATTACTTTTGAAGATTCTTCGAAGCAAGGAGAGAAAATAGAAAAGAGCAGCTAATCGTAGAAAGTTTAGAGTTAATTAAGTAGATTAACACTAGTTTGGCCAGACACCGACGCGCTCGGTGTATATCGGTCTAGATTCAACCTTAAAGTCACTTTAATTACAACATTTATTACATTTCATTGTTTAAATCAATATGTCTTCTTGAGGCTCATAAATTTGTAAAATATAAAGCTGTCTATACATTTATAGGGTAGTAAAAGTCGAATTATACGAAAGCTGTCACAATATTACACTTTGTCTTAAGTAATAAAACCTTTATTACGTTCTTGGTGTTTATTACACCATATTTCTTCATAAAACAAACAATGTTCTAAAGAAAATTTGCATACCTTCTTCACACGTCTTAAATTTTTTGGTCACGAGAATTAAATCCATTGGAAAAATTCGTTTTGAGAAACTTATTTATTTATTCTGGTAATTTTTCTTTTTACTCTCAAGAAAAGTATGATAACATTTTTAAAAACCTTTCAGCGATTGGGTTATTGGTTATTAATTAAAATTTTCTTTGACATTGTTTCGAACAATAGATTTTTCTGTCAATGAGTGAAAAATTTAAAAAATTTAGGGATAGTTTTTGAAAACCAATTTGAACAAATAGAGGTTGTGCTCCCAATAATTAAATCGTAGTTTATAATTCAAAAATTTTATTTTTGAAGCTTTTGACAAGCCTCAACTATATTTTGTAAGTGACATGTCTTTTTGGCTTTAAAATTCAACAATTGGTACAAAATTTAACTGTTTTGTAAATAATTAGTCCTTTTGGTGCCAAAATTCAACAGTTTTGTTGGAAATTTAAATATTTTGTTCAAAATTCGTCTTTTTGTTAGAAGATTAATCTTCTCGGTTAAAAACGTATATTTCAAGTTCAGCTCTTTGGTTAAAAATGTAACCATTTTGTTGAAATTTCTTTTAGGTTCAAAATCAATTTTTTTATCTGAAAATTGAACTGTTTCAATTTTGATTGAAAATTTATCCCTTATAAGTTGAAAATTCAACTATTTGGGAAGGATATTTATGTATTTTATTGCAAATTCGGCTTTTCGGATGAAAAATTTGTCTTGTCTATTGGAAATACATCTTTTAGTTTGAGGATTTAGCTATTTTGTTAGAAATTCATATTTTTTGGCTAAATTAAACTGGCTGAAAATTTCTTTCTGTTTGTTGAAAATGAAGTTTTCAAACTGAAAATTTCAAGACTCTATTTTCGGTTAAAAACTTGTTCGTTTTAATTGGAATTTTAACTATTTGGTTACAAATTCATCATTCTGTAGACAAATATCCATAAAAACAAATTCTTTTTTACAATTTTTGAAATTACTACTACCCTTGAATTGATTTAACATTTTCCTGTGGCTTTGGCTTTGCACTATTTAACGAAGGATTAAACAGAGAGTGAAAATATCTTAAACCTTTAGTGAAGAATTTCAATCTTCTAAATTCTTGTTAAAAATTTAAATCTGATTGATGAAAGGTTTGAGAAAATTGTATAATTTCGTTTTATTAAATTTTAATTATTGTTCATTATGAGTGCAATCATTTCGCAGGCACAACAAAATATAAATAATAATCATAAATTGAAACGAGTAATAAAGTAGCTTCATTGTCTTTTACATGATTTTAATTTCGATTCAAAACGTCTTTCTGTAATCTGTATACAGATTAATTTTATTTAAATATCAGACTTCATCCCAGCAGGAGTTAGAAGCAAAGAAATGAATAAGTTTGGGATTTTATGTCGTAATAAGATGTTCTGAAAAGACAAGAAAATTAACAAGAATTTCTCAATTCTCAAGTTATTTTGGTTAAATTAAACAAATTTCAAAGAAAAATTTTTCTTCGTGATTTTGGAATTCTGGAACTTTCCGATATTTCCTATTTCCAACACTGATCTATTTTGAAGATATACTCAATTGAAAATTCGCCAAATTGTTTAATTTTTAATGTTCAGTATTTAACTATGAAATTTTAAATTCTTTGAAAATGGGTCTATCTTGAAGATTTGCAGTTAAGGATTTTTAAATTCTCAACTTCTATAATTTAGAAAGATGTAGTATTGCATTTTTTCCATAGTTCAATTTTGAAGATTTGCAATTGAATATTTTATGTAAAATATAATAAAGGCAATGTCTATGGTTACGGAATTTTCTGTAACGTTAGCCCTGAAAAGGACTAGCAGTTCAGGTGACTCAGGTATTAAGTAACTAAATTGTATTAATCAAGACATGGATCAAAATAGTTGAAAAAATTACGTAACAGACCAAGTGGTGGGGGGATGGACCAAACCATTTTGTTACAACTTTTTACATGGCGGAGGGTACGAGTAAGAAATGGGCAAAAAATATAACACAATGATTGCCCATAACGATATAGTGATTAGAAAAGGCCAATGATGGTATAATTAATTAATTAATTAAATAAGGGCACTGAAACGTGGTGAAATACAGTCATTTACCATATCAGGTTATATGGACTACTGATTTTGAAAGTACAGTGATTAGCTTCTAAATTGTATAATGACTAGCCGGGGACACAAACGGTTTTTGACATGATTTCCACTCATTACTCATAAGGTGAAGTGACGCACAATTTATATAGCCTCTGCAAATTTTAAACAATTGCAAATTCTTTTTTTCAGAGATATTTTTAATTTGGTTTTCAGATATTGTGGTCAATCATTATGTTTCCGCTTTATTCACAATTACAATGATTGATCACCCACTTATTGATATAGAGTACTATCATGTATCTTTAATCATCAAATTCAATTGTAATAAAAAAGCTTTCAGTGAAATATATTATCACTATTTGAAAAAGAAAAGTAATTTTCAAAAGCGGACACCTCTAACCTCCACAGCTTTTCGTTTAAATTCCTTGCTCATTCAGCATCAGCGGTTTTACTTACTCTGGCATTCAAACGCACTACACTGCTCCACCCTAGCTCTACTAGTAGTTTTATTTGTGAATATTCTTTCACATGAGCATATTTAAATGAGGTGGCTCATCATTGGGGAGTGGCCAACCATTGCACCGATTACCCTATCTATAAAAGTGAATATTGAAGATAATTATTGCACATATATATACGTATATGTATATGTATGGTAGCTCTGCAGTATCGTTTTACTGCAGTGGTAAAATAACCCGTGCAACGTCTCATCTCACTTCCGATAGATACTTCTCCAAGTCTCTGCCTCCTTCCTTCTCTTATTTCGTTTCATCCCCTACCCCATCTTGCATCCCCTATCACTCTTTCTCTCTTATTTCTTGTTGCTCACACATATACATAATACCACACACACACATAGATGGATAATACCACACACACACAAAGGCACACTTTTATGTCCATCCCTCTTTCTACTCCGACGTACGCCTTATTCCACGAAAGCAAAAATAGTCCACCCTTTGGATGGAAATATATGTCAAGTCGCGCGATCACCGCGGACTGTAGATACATCAACGAGCTATTGTCCGCTCTCTTTGTATCGTCTTTTTAAAAACTACTGGATGCAGTACAGTTTTGATCTTGCACATTTATAAACGTATTTCAAGCAATCGAAATCTTTCGGATCCTTGATGTTGACTCTGAGTGGCTTATTTATAGTATGAAAATTGTCTAGCCAAAATACTTTTTGAGGAAATCGATCTCAAGTGTCACTTTCGACAGGAATATCTGAGTCAATGGCCACACAAAGTCATGTTGTTCAAATCTGTGTCACTGAAGAATACCACTTCGATCAA
Organism: Andricus grossulariae; assembly: GCA_011634705.1. Classification (NCBI taxonomy): domain Eukaryota; kingdom Metazoa; phylum Arthropoda; class Insecta; order Hymenoptera; family Cynipidae; genus Andricus; species Andricus grossulariae. Next base: position 20,195 of record JAABKJ010003189.1, read on the forward strand.
GGAGTGGAAAAGGTGCCAAAATAGTCAGACATTGTTTATCTTGTCAGAGGGCTCATAATTTCTTCAATCGGCGCACATTAGAGAAAGGGTGGTTCAATATCAACACGATCAAAAATAAGTGTTATATTTTCACCAGTTCTACTGTAATTTGAAAATCAATTTATCCCCAAGCGAGTCATTCCAGAATTTAATCCCGGGAAATGGATCTTAATTGTTTATGTCTTGCATAGGAACAGATGTACTGTTTTTTTAATAACATGAAGTTGTTGGCTAGAAAGCCTCCAGCTTACAAATTGTCTGAATTTTTCATTGTGCTTGAAATTCTCCAGTTTTATTTATAAAATCCCTCGTGGAAAAAATTGTTACAAGAAATTACAGCATTTCTACAACTGTAATTTTTTGTTTAAACTTGCACAAAAATGTACAAAATTTAACAAAAAATACAATTAAAGAGAAAGAGATAATTTTGTCTCGTGTTTTCTCGTGGAAAAGTAAAAAAAAAATTTCTACAATTTGAAACTTTGTATAACATTTTACTAATCTTTACTGCACAATACAAGATTTCATAAAATTTGAAATATTGAAAAACTGTACTAAGAATGATGTTGTCTTATGTATATTATTCGAACGAATTTTTTACTTTCTTGTATATCGTTGTATTTTTTTGTTTTAATTTCGTACCAGCATTTTAAGAAAAGTACAACTACAAGAATTTACAACTACAAGAATATATAGGAATTCATAGGTTTTGCCACCAAAAAGTTGTTATTTTTTGATTAGGATGATAAAAGTTTAGAATATTGCAATTAGATAATTTTAAATTAAGAAGAAACAAATGATGACCATTACAAAAAAAATACTTTTATGTTCAAACTGACCTTTAGATCTTTAAAAAAAAATATATTCATAAAGAAGCTCTAAATGTGATGTTTAAATATATATATATATATAGTTTTTTGTAATTGTTTGTAAACAGTTTTCCACCAGGGATGATTATTTCGGGGTGATAGTGATTCTATCAAATTAAACTCTACACCTGAATACTCTACACAATCGTATTTATTTAACAAATTACAATTTTTTGTTTAATCTCAACTCTGTTCAGCCCTGCACCGTGAAACTGTGCACGAAATAGTAATTTGAATTTTAAAAATTTAAATTTTTCAAACCTACCCCATGTTATTCTATATATAAAAGCTCTATATATTGCATTGTTTTTCAACTTTTAAAATTAAAATGATAAAAGATATTTTAATTGACTTGCGTAGAGTATTCTTGTGCAGAGTTTCATTTTGTAGTGTTTATTTAAATTCACAAACTTTAATTTATAACTTTGTATAGAGTTTTGCTGAAAAAGGCGTAAGATTAGGGTTGTCCCAATTTATACGTGTTGAAATTGTTATTTTTGTCGATTGCTCCCCTTTCAGTCCAATTTGTTGGTTTTTCGGAGAAAGAAATTCCTAATTTTCTTCAAATTGATCAAAACTTACATGGAATTTTTAATGGAAAAAGTTATGTTTGCGAAAAAATGGAAAAAGAAGTTCTTGTTATTAACTTTCTATAAATAAAAGTTCAGTCACGTCCTAAGGAATATTTAAGGAATAATTTACACTCAATAACTTTCAATTTTGACCCCCCCCCCAAGCTCTTTTATTGTGCCCGGAAAGTGCCCGAAAAAATACAAAATAGCAGTTTTATGTCAAATTCATACTAAAGACGGTATCTTTTAAATATTTTTTAACCATTATTTTCGGGATAAATGGTATAGTTGATGAATGTAACAAATAATTGTTTTGAACATATTTTGCAGTTGTTTAAACAATTTCTATTCATATAACTTTTTTCCATCAAATCGTGAAAAGTTAGTAATTTCTGAAATTACTGATACAATTGACGAATATTGAAAGCAATATTGTTTTTTTTTATTTGGCAATTATTTAAAGCAATTTCATTTTTTTAACGATTTTTTTCTCCTGTAAATCTCGAAAACATACTATTTTGTGGAATAAATGACTGGAATAATGACAATTAATGAGTGATGTTCTTTGTGTAAGGCAGTTTGAAATTATTTAAATAATTAATAATCATTCACTTGCGCCTTTTCCTAGAAAAGGTGGAGAATATTCTAGTTTTTTAGAAGCATCCTTAAAAAATATATTGCTCACAATATTCGTTGATTGTTCATCTCTGGATATTGCATTAAAAGATCAACTCTTATTTTCAGTAGTAGTGGGCGAGTTTGGCCAGACAATTATTTAAGATGAAATCATTCAAAAGAAATGAATAAAATTCTTTTTTATTTTAAACTTAGTTTATAGAATATCCTTTTTACACACTCATACCCACTTTCAGTCACATTTTTCAAATCACTTTTTAGTCACTTTTTAAAGATAAAGTCACTATAGTCACTTTTTTGAAATAAAAAGATCACTTTAGTCGCTTCTTTCAATAAATTAAAACAGAGAGCCCTAGGATTTCTGAATTTTATTTAAACGTTTTGAATTGCTTTCAGTTCTTTTAAATTCACCCTGAATTCTTTGAAATTATAAATTCACTGCATTTTTACTGAAATCAATGGAATATTTTGGATTTTTTAAAATTTATTCGAATCCATTTGGAATTCACTCCGAATTCTTATTTATTTATCCTGATTTCTTTTCAATTTTTTTGAATTCTTCGAAATTCTCTTGAATTTTTTTAATTTGCCCTGCTTTTTTTTCTTAATTCACTTGGATTCTTTTAAATTCACTCAATTCTACTCTATTCAAAGGATTTTCTTTGGCTTTTTTTTTAATTCACCCTGAAATATTTCAAACCTATTTCAAAGAATTTTAAAGATTTTAAGTTATTTTAAAAGATTAAAAAATATTGAAAGAGATTTCGTTTGAAAAATTGGTAGAAGTCTTGATATTTGAAAATTTTTTATCATGGATTTTTGAATGGTTTGTTTTTAATATTATAAAACAAAAATCCATGGGGGAAAACACGCAGTTAGCGCGTATGCGTTTCTGCTAATGTAAAATATCTAAAGCTCTTAAACTTCAAACTATTTTAATTTTAGTTTAAGAGCATGAAACGGTGTGATTATTAGAACGATCTAAAACATATAAAAATTGTTCGCTCAACAAATTTGAAAATTTCTTGGGCTTTTTTAGGCAAGGTTAAGCGCAATCGACAACTGTAATTTGATGATTGTGAATTCTCTTTTGTTAAAGCTCCTTATATTTGTATACTATGTTTAATTCTACTATAATATTATATATACAAATTTTATTTTTTATTATTACTTCGATATACGTTACTTGATTGGCATTAATCATTTTAATAAATGTATGATTCTTAAAATTCATGTGTGCATTGATATTGAAACAGACGTATTTTCATTGTGTTGTATTTATAATTAAAAAAAGTGCGCATCCTATGGAAAAAATAATTGAAAGCAAATTTGTAGATTTAACTTAGGCGAACAATTTGGATAATTAACATTTTATTGTACCTATTGTCGATTTTCCAAAAAATTTATTTTTCATTTTAATGTTCGTTTTCACGATTAAAATAAAAAATACGCTTCCTATCAAAAATTAATTTATGAAAGATTTTTTTATCTTTTTTTGGTGAACAACTTTTGTGTATTCATTTTTTTCATACTTTGTGTCTTGTTTCCAAAAGTTTTAATTTTTGTTAATGTTATTTTTCACAATTAGAATAAAAACTATGCCTTCTATGAAGAAATAATTTTTATAGCTCTGTCGATCTTTTTTTGGTGAACAATTTTTGGTAATTAATTTTTTTCGTACGTTCTGTCATTTTTTCTAAAATTGTTTTGAGATTAAAATAAACTGTCCTATAAAAAAATAATTTATAAAAAATTGGTAGATATTTTTTGGATGAAAAACTTTTATCCGTTAATGTTTTTTGTGTTTCATACCAAAAATTTTATTTTTTAGACTTTTAATGTTATTTTTTACTAAGGAAACACGTACATATTTTTAACTTTGAAACACGATTTTTTTTCTATTTTTCACGGATCCTGATACATGAGTCCTTTTTACAGAAGATTCATCAATCTCCGTTTACACAGGATCCGTAAAAAATAGACAACATTTAAAAAACAAAATGTTTGTGATAAAGTTTATGAAAGCGAATAATCTTAGATGAAAAGAAGTGAGAAAGGAGTTCTTCGTCGAAATATAATATTTCAAAAAATGACGAAATATGCGCTTTTGTTCATTTTTACCTAAAGTTAAAAAAAATGTTTTTATTTTTAAAAATTTTTTTATTTTTCGAATTTTGTGTAAAATGGTTCATTTTTCAAGATTCGTAAAAATTAGAAAAAAAAATAGTTTGAAACTTAAAAGTATGTACGTGTTTCCTTACTTCATTAAAAAGAGCACCAAAAAATAAAAAACGAAAAAAGTTTTTTTGCAACTTTAGGTACAAATTAACAAAATTTAATTTTTCTTACTTTTTGAAATATTATATTTTGACAAAAAATTATTTTCTTACTCTAGTTCCATATAAGGTTATTTATATTCATAAACGTTAAAAAAAAAATTGAAAATTTTCAATCAACTTGCCCAATGCTGAGAAATTTTTAGAAATTAAAAAAAAAAACTTTCAAGTCCTATTACCAATGAATCCAATCATTTTAAGTTTTTTCGGTCCACCCTACTGAATAAGTCTACGACACAAGCAGCTCTATATTCAACTGCCTGACAAAAACCATCCCATACTACTAAACGATCGTTCAATCTTATTTTCAGTAGTAGTGGGCGAGTTTGGTCATACAATTCTATAGATGCAGAATCTGCAATTCCTCAACTTTGTATACATCAAGCAAACAGTTTGAAAATCACAGCTTTGTTTAATTTAAGAACAAATTTTTATTTCACAAGCTGGAAAATACAATTTACTTGAATCTAGCTAGTTTCGAGAAAAAGCAGGATCGTTCTTAAAAGAAGGCTATTTCAGTGCACGACTTGAATGACGAGAACGTAAAATTGATGTCACTCTAACATCAATTCCGATATAAAAAGACTGCATATATGTGCACCTCTGCTCCTTTAGTATGTCAAGGGTCGAAGAGAAAGTTAACTACATTTTTCACGGAAGCGATAAACATTAATCGTAAAATTCGATGCGACATGTCTTTATCCTGAGTCGCGTAAAACTCGATTTTATTAATAAAGATTTGCATTCGTAGTAAGTGCGAAAGTATTCAGCACGAGATTCGTGAAATCGGGGTTTGTAGTTCATGGCTGAAGAGGACAAATGCATTCAAATTTGCAGAGAAGTACAATTTTATAAACAAGCTTTCGTTTCATGATTCGGATTTCTGTAGAATTTAATTAGTTTTCGTTGAAGTATAGATGATTTATATCGTTAGTTTTAGTAACCAAATTTCTTTTTAATTAAAAGGAGTACTTTCTGTTACCTGAACAATATCTAAAAATATTTTTCATGAATTTGACGGGCTTCACACTCTTTCCCCTATTCATTTCTTTTCACCTTTCTTAAAGAATTCCTCTTTTCCCCTGTTTTCTAGATACTTTTTCTTTTTCACGTTTTGTTTCCTTAAATGCGAACTCAATTAATAGAAGCCAATAAAAATATGCAACTATTTTTGCTTAAAAGTTAGTTCTTTTTAATTGAGTAGTGTATAATGTTTTTCGTTCAAAATTACCCGAGTGAAAATCTTAAGTATGGGCGTGAACAATCATTGACTTTCCAAAGTATAAAAAACGTATGGTACATGAGAAAATCCTAGACTTCAAGTATATTGAAATAGTTTTAGATAAATTATATCTAAAGTATAGCTGACGTATGGCTGATGTATAGCTGAATCTATAATTCAGTCTATCTGAAGTATCTAAAGTATAGCTGAAGTACAGATTATACTTCATTTATACTCAAGTATAGCAAAAGTATTGGACATAGAATTGCACTCATTTGTTCTTCAAGATACCCTAGCAACGGGATAAAACATTATATGTCATAAAGGACAGCTCGTCCAAAAATTTAAAAAGTTCACGATTAAAGTGATTTCGTGAGTCAAATATGTTTTGAATATTGTTCGTGAGGATATACAATATACAACAGATATACAATGGACAACTGATATGATTCTTGTGTCATATATATATATATATAAAAACTAAAGGTTAACAACCACCGCAGGGTCCCACCGGGAGTAACTGTCATCTAAAAAAA
>JAABKJ010003190.1:0-26399 GCA_011634705.1 Andricus grossulariae
TCTACCCTTCACCTATATACCCATCCACACATCACTACTTTCCAACCGAGCAATTCATGCCTACCCCGAAAGGGAAATGGCTTTATGATATAATAATAATAATGACATGTAATCTAAAATTGCCAAGTCCATCAAACATCCTCTATCTGTTTCACATGCTTGTTTTCAAGGAGGGGGACAAAAAGAATGGTGTGTATCAAGGGCGTAAAGCTATTTTGCCTCGTGTGACTGCGGCCCTCGCTTCGCTCGGGCACCAAATTCGCACTCGTCAAAATAGCCTTCTTTACGCCCTCGATACACAATATACCATTTTATTCCCTAGGGACTAAAAAGTAGTACTTTAGAGTTACTTCATAGGCATTGAAAAGGGCTAAAATTATGCATGTGTTATGAAAGAGTTGTATCTGCCCAACATAAGTAATCCCTCCAAATTTTAGTTCGATCCGACAATTTCCTGTTCTGAGTAAGGATTTGAAAATTTACATTTTGGAATATTTAAAAAACTCTCCTCTGGGCCAAAACATTATTTTGAATTTGTTGTAGGTACAGGTTCTAGTGGTGAATAATATAATATAATATAATTAGAAAAAATGATGCTAAAGTTAGAACATTGTATACATTTTTAGAATATGTATAATATAATTGATTTATAATGTATTTTTACAAACAAATTTTCCTATTTTCAGGACGTGTGTATACTATGATGTTCATGAAGATTCTGAAAGCTACATTACCCCTTAAATATGTTTTAATAAATGATAAAATCACCCCAGACGAGGACATCAAAATTAGTTTTACTGTTCTGCATGAGCCTGATGAGCTCATAACTATATGGGAATTGAAAAGAGAGTGAAATAATCTACTTCTTGGAGCATAATTAGTTAATAAACAAATAAATTCATTCTTATGTCTTGAATATTTCGAAAATATTTTTTCTTTAATTTTTGCAAATCCATTTTGTTACTAGTCGATCTTAAATGGTTCGAAATTAGTAATTCTGTGAGTTGATATTTTAAAAATCTACACGAATAAACTTATTCATACTATACACACAACATTTGTTTTATTTTTATATTAGACTATTGTGCAAAGAAATACAGTTTTTTGGATTGTGTTAACAGGAGATTTTTTTATTGAAGGATTTCACATTAAAAATTTCTTCAGCTTGAATCATAGAAGCATGCAATTCTTTGCTATAATGAAAAAAAAATTTCATGGTGTGCAAGATATAAAAATTACTCAAAAAGGCAAAGTTTACAATTTTGGAATTAGAAAAAATTTGTTTTATGAGGATAAAATAGTAGCATGTTCCTATTATTCAAGGACGAAATGATAGAAAATTTTACAACAAAATATGCTGTCAACACAACCCAAAACACTTTTTTTGCACATTTAAAAAAAGTTCTAACTTGAACAAAATTCAACATCAGTTTTCGGTATCCGATCGAACTTACTGTTAAGCAAATACAACTTTTACTCACTATTAAATCCGCTAATTGAAAAAATTGGTTGTTTGACCCACTCTAGTGTAGATTCCTTAAAATTTGAAAAAGGAAAGATTTCTTTATTGCTGAATGAAGGCTTCAAACAAAAAATTAGCTTGTCATTAAACGAAACTAAGAAATCTCCCTCCAATAATATTTCCTCAACACCAAGAATGAGGGAAATAAAAGTATGATTAAATCGCGACGACGAGAGTATTTAAGCCGAGACGAATTAACGCGACAGCGTTGATGGAAATAAGGAGGACCAGAGTCGACGTTCTTTTTCTCTGTTTTATAGCCACCTTAATGGAGCCACCTCGCGAAAATCCACCCTAGCCTCCTTGGTACGACTTAATTGAAAAAATATGAACTTTCTCCCCCGTCGCTGGAGAGCACTTCGCAACAGCTATGTCGCAGGTTAGTTCTCGCGTAATTATAAAAGATCGCAGCTGGTAGGCGAAGAGATGAAGCGCACCCCGATTATATTTATATTGCCACAGGAAAATGGATTCAAGCTATTTGAGGTGCCACTCAGTCTATAAGTGAAATAACTACATGTTTCAAGTACCCTAGATACTCTAATAGCAAAATATAGACATATTTTTTTTATAAAAAAAAAGTTTGAAGGCTATCACATGCTTTCAAGACCAAATTAAACTCAAACTTTCGAGGGTATTTAATTTTGAAGTTTAGTGTATAATAGCGATTGCATGATTATAGTAACAAATTAGTGAGTGAAAGTGCTACTTCAAGATTAAAAATACTTAAAGACTTAATTTTTTAAATTTTTGTTCGAGATATACGTAAAAACAATGCTTAGTTAGCATTTCTTCAATGTCCAAAGTAATTGCTAATGTTTTGAAGAAATCAATAAATAAATGCATATCTCAACCAATTCACCCTCTAAACGCTTCTTCCCTTTAACAAGTTTTATCCAAAATTTGTCAGAAATAAATAATATGTACGATTTTTTAATACTTAATAACAAAACTAAATTGCTTGAATAAATTTCATGAATAAATAATGATCAATTAACAATAATTTTTCATGTATTAAACCGTGCCCCCGGGCTTTTGAAATTAACATGGTATTTTACATGGGAAAACCTCGGTTTTCGAAAGCTTGGTTTTCGCCTGTGCATCGTGCAAAGTATTATTTCTGGATAAATGATACAGTTGATAAATTTAAAGAATAATATTTCTTGGTAAACATATTTGGTTATTATTTAAACAATTTTCATTTGTTTAAACAATTTGATCCCTGGTGATTCTTAAAAAGTTACAATTTCCTGGAATGAATTACATTAATGTCGCAGGTAATGAATGTTAAGAGTGATATTTTTTGTGAAACATATTTCACAATTATTTAAACAATTAATATCACTTACTTCTTTTTATAGAAAAGATTGAGAAAATTCTAGTTTTTTCGAATCTCTTATACTATGTCGCTTATTAATTAGTATTTTATTTTATCAATGAAATTGATCTGAAGAATGACTATCCATAATGTAGCAAGAAAAATTATTTAAAAAATTGGAATATTAGTTTTGAAACAAGAAAACACTAAATAATGAGCGGCATAGTAAAAGAAATTAAAAAAAAAAGAAGAATTTTCTCCAACTCTCTCAGGAAAAGGAACAAGTGATTGATTATTGTTTTAATAATTGCGAACTGGCTTTCACAATAAATATCACTCTAAACATTTATTAACAGCATTCTGAGAATTGACGCCGCGCCGTGGGGATACGTGAAAGGCGTTTGCGGGGGGATTGGCGGTGTGCACTCAGGCGTGAAAAAACAGAGAGAGAAACTGGAGAGAGATAAAACAGGAGAGCGACAAAATAGTTCCGAGTCTCTGGGTTTAACGTCACGGTCAGCCCCAAAACCTGCGCTAAATCCAGATTCGACTGTAGTAACTTTTTAAGACTCACAGGGCAGAAAAATGGTTTGAACAAATAAAAATTGTTTTAAAAGCACTTGGAAACTTGTCAGTTATCAAATAGAAATAATTCATATTGAAAAATAACGTAAAAAGTAAAAAATGACATACTTCAGACCAAATAAAAAAAGACCCTAATGATGTTAAGAAGATCCTTTAATAATTCAACGTTTCGAGGGACAAATGCTCTCCTCACCAGGAACAGGAATCCAAGTCAATTATCAGTCCTTAGAAAAAATGGGGAAAAAATCAAAATGTCGAAGTAGATAAAAAATGTTTTTCATGCTCTTATATTCCAGCTCAAGTGTTCTGTGAAGAAAATAATGAAATTGTAAAAGACGAGAAAGAAAAAAGCTATTTTTAATACATAACGAAACATATGAGATACAAACATGAGATTCAGAAAAATTAAAAAAATTGTAATTATTTACCTGTAGTTTTGATATTTTAATTGTTGATATAATAAAAAGTAATGAGGTCCAGTAACACGGACACATTAAAAATTCTTGGAAAAAATTAACTTTTTTCTCTAAATTTAAAAAGGAAGACAGAACAAACTTTCCGCTCCATGGTAAGAGTTAACATCAAGTGAAGGAAGGTAAGAGCATGAGGTAATAGAAACATAAGTACAGTAACGTATTAAGTCAAATATAACGGGCTCCTTAAATTTTATTTACTAAAATTATACAATAATGATGAAATGATGATAAGAATATGCTTAAGGAAAAAATATTGGATCTTAAATTAAAGAATTTAGTATTACGTTGTATAACGGATTAAAATTATTTAGATCAGCTACTACATTTAAACAATTATCACCCTCATTCTTAATAAAAAACATTTTCGTTACAAGTCTTTTAAACTCATTCGATTCACGGTGTAAAACAAATACATGTTCCCAGTCAAATTGATGACCAGTTTGAACCTGATGTTTTGCAATATCTTTATGATTCTTAGGATTGTGTCTAAAATGATCGTGATGTTCTTTAGTTCTAGTGAAAAGTAATCTACCAGTCTCTCCTACGTAGCATTTATCTCAATTTAAACAAACAATTTTATAAACTACATGACTAAGCTGAAAAATGTTAAGAGAATCTTTACCTAGTTTTTTGAACTCATCAAGTTTAGAATCAATCCGAAATGTTGTTTTAATGTTGAATTCACTCAAATTTCTTTTAACTTTAAAAGACAAACTACCATGAAAAGGTATAGAAACAATACGTTTAAAAACTAAATTATCATCTAGATGTGAAATAATTTGTTGTGGTAAAAGATCTTTAAGGTTTTTTAATTTATCATCAATGTGTGTTTGAACAAACTCTTTTGGATAATTATTAAGAAACAAAATATTTTTTTAACATCAATATTAGAGCTGTGAAAAGATTCATGTGATAATTTAAACGATGTGTCTACGAGATTTTTTATAATGGCTATTTTATGCTGAATAGGATGGTTAGAAAAAATTTTAATATATCTGCCTGAATAAGTATCTTTTCTGTACCAACCCGTGATAATAGTGCCATCATTGGTTTTAATAACTTACCGTTTAAAATGGAAATGGAATTGTTAGTTTACATATCATGTGTAAATTTAAGCCTCGGATGGAAAGAATTAAATTGGTGTAAGACTCTAAATCTTGCATAACAAGGTCAGCTAAAACAGGTGAAATGGGAGAACCCGTTGGAGTCCCATATACTTGTCGGTAAAAATTATTATTAAATTGGAAAACTGTTTGATTCATTAGTAACATTATTCCATTTTAAAATTCAGTAAAAGGTAGAACTTTGAACTTTGGACTGTAAATCCATTTACTTAAAATGCTGCTCATCACTAAATCAATAGGAATATTAGTGAATAAAGATGATACATCCAATGAAACCACAATGTGATCACGAGGAACTGTTCTTTTAACTAGAACGTTTTTAAACTCGAAAGAATTTTTAACTTGACTTTCCGGTACCAATAAAGCTGCTTTAAGAATATTATTAAATAACTTAGCCATTTTGTAAGTGGGAGTATTAATTAAGGAAACAACAGGTCGTAATGGAAAATTTGGTATGTGAATTTTAGGCAAACCATATATTCTAGGGATGTGAGTGTCATGAGTTATTATTTCACGACGTTATATATATTCACCTAAATAACCAAAGATTCGCCGTGAGTTCAAGTATTTAAAAGTTTCTTTCTTTAGTTCTTTTTCTGAATTTTCATCTTATGTCTCATATATTGTGACATCATTTAATAAATTATGCAATTTCTTATTATACGTTTCTTTATTAAGAAAAACAGTGATGTTAGCTTTGTCTGCATGTGTAATTAAAAGTTGTTTATTAGACTTGATAAAACATTGTGTTTTTTTGATACTTTGTGCAAAAAACCTATTAGACTGTGAAATTTTATTATTCTGTAAAAAATGTTGTGCCGAATTAAGAACTCCGTGCCTAAGCATATCCCGATCATCTACATTTTCAATCAATCTAATATTAGACTCAACATCTTTAACTATATCAAAAACTATATTGCGTTTATTAGGTAAAAAGGATTAACTCAATTTATTTCCTAATCTTAGAAGATCATTAACTTCATCTGAAATTTTTTTATCACTCAAGCTAGTTAGAAATTCTAAATGAGTATTTAAATCCTTGATCTCATCATTCAATAAACGACGTTCTAAAGAGTCCAACATGAAGTTAACATGATTTTCGGAACAATTACTAAAAAACTGTAAATTTGTTAAATTGTTGGTAGTATCAGTTATATTTTTAGGTGATAAACTATGACTGCGACAATTGACTAAAAAAGTTTCTCTGGCTTTAATATTATAAATTGTTTTGTTCAAATTGATAAGCTTTTTTACATCTCTGAAAGAGTCAGGATATTGAGTTTTAATTTTGTTGAGAAACATGATATGTAAGTAATTAAATAATGTAATAATCAAAAAAGAAATAAAAAGACATGCAAATTGACAATGGATTACAATACTATATTATGTCAAAAAAGTAAATTCTTATTAATAGATGGTAAAGGTTAGAGTGCGATGTTATGCGTCTGAATCCATAATTATTTATAAATAACGTATAAAGTGTAAGATGACATACTTCAGACCAAATAAAAAGACCTTGATGATGTTTAGAAGATCCTTTAATCGACGTTTCGAGAGTCAAATGCTCTCCTCATCATAAAAAAGAAAAATATTAGAATAAATAAAATTTGGTCATGTAGACCCATATGCTAGAATGTTTTCTGTTAGTCCGAGTTTCTTGGGGGCGGTTCACATTGAAGTTATTGGCATGTTGAATTGAGATAATAGAGAATGAAATTGGCTATGTTATAGTTTTATTTTCTATATAAGTGGATAGAAAAAAGAAAAATAAGAAAATAAGAACAATTTGATTATGTAGACCCATATGCTAGAAGTTTTTCTTTCAGTTCGATTTTCTATGGGGATCGTTCACATTGAAGCTATTGGCATTTGAAATTGAGACAATAAAGAGTGAAATGTACCATGTTAGAGTTTCATCTTTCTGACATCAGTAGTTAAAAATAGGAAATATAATAAAATAAAGAAAATTTGGTTATGTAGACCCATATGCTAGAAGCTTTTCTTTTAGTCCGAGTTTTTTTGAAGACGGCCCACATTGAGGCTAGCGGCATGCAGAATTAAGATAGAGAAAATGAAACTTGCCAGTTTATAGTTTTTTTCATACAAGTAGTTTAAAAAAAATAAATAAGGAAAATTTAGTTATGTAGACCCATATGACAGAGGCTTTCATTTTAGTTCGATTTTCTTCGGGGATGGCTCAAATTAAAGCTATTTGCATGCAGAATTGAGATAATAAGAAATAAAATTTGCTGGTTTATAGGTTTTTTCATATTAGTGGTTAAAGTTGTGCAAAATGAAAAAACGAGGATAATTTGGTTAGGTAGAGTTGTAGCCCCATATTCTGGAAGCTGTTCTTTAAATCTGATTTTCTACGCGGATGTCTCGAATTGCAGCTATTGCCATTAAAAATTATTAACAAAAAGCACAAGCACAAGCACATTTCAAGCACAAGCCACGCCCTCTCCCCTTTTCGGCTCCCCAATTTTTTAGGGTTACATATCTCATGCTGGAAGCTTTTCTTTTAGTCGGACTTTTTTCGGGCATGGCTTAGATTCAAGCTTTTGAGCATGTACATGAATTAAACGATGACTGTATTTGTGTTTATTTTAATGTGTCCTTCAGACGAAATGAATCACTTCTCCAATTTATATACATTATCGGTTGAAGATTGGTCTGATTTGGATTTCCAAATCTTTTTATTAAGACATGGATATTTTGGATAGGGTCCAATATCATAGAGGTTATTATTTTCTCTCATATATGACTAATGGGAAGATGAAAATATGGATATGAAGTTCCTTCTAACTAAAGGGTTTTGCAATAATATGGAAAGTATATGAGGATGTATTAATTTCGCGAAAACGTTGCAAATCCCGTATATAGAATTTATAATAAAGCTCATGAGTGTCTGGGGTATTCCTATTCCATTTTCCAAAAAGAGGTGGTGGAACTCGGCTATAGAGAAGATGAGGATTCGTTGGTTCAGAGACAAATAAATACGCGATATTTCACCGGATGGAAAATGAGATCTTGCGTCCCACCCCCGACCCGCTGGACGGCGAAAACGACTTTCGATTCTTCGTCCTCGTTGCTCACCTCTAAAATCTGTCTTCCGGTCCTTAGTCCGTAAATATTTGGCTCTGAAACTGAAATCATGGTGCTTTGTAATTAATGGACTACTTAGTTGTATTTTGCTGAATCTGACGTGGATATGTAGATGCAGGTGTAATAATTATTATTGGAAGGATTTATATCATGTGTGCACTATAGTGTTGCGGGATTTATACAGTCTGAAAGGCGACTTTGCTATTTTTGGGGACAGATGTAGGTGGACAATTCTCCATGTCATATTTCAAAAACTGATTGTATTTTAGAATTCAACATATATATGGTACGGTAGCAGTGGCTAGCTTCAGGCAATTATTTCAAATCTAAATTATACCAATTATAAATTGTTCCAAATTTAAATCCTGCCAGTCATTGGGAGTAACTAGATACTTTTTTGGTAGCAAAGTTACTTTCCTGAATGAGTAACGAATTGGTAACTAGTTACGGTTTTTCACTAACAGGAATAGTTTTTGTTCCAAATCCCAATTTCGAAATTGCCTGAATTTTCCTTTTATGTACAAAAAGAACCCTACACGTGGAAGATCAATAATGCTGATGCAAAAAACTATTTGTTTTTCGTTTCCCTATCTAAAAAAAACTGATGTTACCAAATATCTGTAAAATATCGGACACGTTGCCAAAAACCGGAATGGTTGCATAGTGAATACGACTTTTAGTTGCTTTTTTCAGTTTATTTTGAATTTTATGGACTTTTGCAAATAACAATTTACAAATGAGAAATTTTAATTAAACAAAATTTCTAAAAGAGATTGTTTGAACTGTAAATAATCCTTAAATAATGACAATTATGTTTTTAAATCTTTGAAAACATGTTTTAAAAATGACTAAATGATTCTATTGCATATCCCCTTGATCATATTAAATGAGCTTTTGTGTATTTATCTATTAATAAAGCTTACGAATCTTTTGCTTCGAAGCAAAATGTTCAAATAAATCATTTTAATTCATTGATAAATTTATTTTTGAATTTATAACATTCTTGATATAAAGAGAATTTTTATTGTGAATGTTTTTTTTATGTTGAAAAATAATTTTGTTTAGAACATTTTGCTAACACTATAATTTATCAATTTTTTCACACTTTTAAAGATATGAGAAACATGAAATTATGGAAAAACTTTTAATATCCTAAATTAAGTCGGTGGCAATGTTGCGAAAGAATCTGGGAGATTTTGAGGTATTTTTTTTTAATTTTGCAGGATTTAAATTTTTTCATGAGAACTTTGAATTACGTATATCAAAAGATATTCTAAAGTTTTAAAAATATTTGGAAATAAGTTAAATCTTGAGAAGATTTCAAATTTTTTTTAACGAAATGTACATTTTAGAAGATTTTGGAAAAAGAAACTTTTTAATAATTTTTGAATGTTTCAAGTAAATTAAGAAATTTCTTCAGATTCCTGGAAAAATTTGTAATGTTTCTGTTTTGTTCCGAAAATTAATTTTTGATGAAAATTTAAAAACATTATAATCTCGTATTTCCAAAATAGTCAAAGAAGAACCTGTGAAATTTAGAGTCATTTTTTTAATTTTTCAAATTAATTTCTTCGAAACATCTTAAAGTCTTAAATATCTTTTGAACAGACTCGATAGTTTTCCAAAATTATATAGATCCTGTAAAATAAAATAAAAAATTTTTTTAAACTTTTAGATAATTTTTCGACAAATCTGAGATTTTCACAAATGGTTTTGAATATTTTTAATAATCGTGGGAAAATTATATTTATATACCCTTAAAAACAAATAAATTTGAAAAATAAATAGTTATTCAAAATTTTCATTTTGTATTTGAAATTATTATATTCTGGATTCTAAATTAAGATCTTTTTCAGTTGAAATATCAAGTATTTCATTTTTTTCAGAATTCATATTCATTGGTTCAAAATTCAAGCATATGTTTGAAAGTTGAATTACTTTATTAAAAATTCAGTTTTTTGGTTAAGAATTCACCATTTTCGAAATTCAGTTCTATGATTGCAAATATAACTATTTTGTTGAAAATTCATCTTTTTGGGCAGAAAATTAATCTTCTTGATTAAAGATTCAACTAATTAGTTAAAAATTAACTTTTTTGCTAACATTTCGTTGACATAATTATTCAATTAATTAATTTCATAATTGAATAAAAAAAACGAATTTTCAATAATTTAGTTGAATCTTCAACGAAAATAATTGAATTTTCAAGTAAAAAAGGACGAGTTTTATCATCAAAATAAATGAATTTTCAACTATAAGGAATAAATTTCCCATCAAAAATAAATTAGTTACATTTTCAGTAAAAATTACTTTTCAACTGAAAAATACGACTTTTCAACCAAATATTTCAATTTTCAACCAAAAAATATGATCTTTCAACGAAAAAAATAATATTTGATATTTCAGCTAAACAAGATTTTAATTTTAAAAATTCAAAAATTCAATTTTATGATAAAGAAGGCTCGTGGCAACAAACATGATTCGGCTTGAATAAAACTTACAGAATGTCTTCTTTATTTAAGCAAGAATTAAAAAAATTATTCGATAAATCGATTAAGTCGAATTTATCGTTTTTAGTCAGCAAAATGCAAAAATTCAATATGATCCAAAAAAGATTGATTGAATTTAGTGGAATTCAAGAAAATTTCAAAGAATTCAGATTAAATTGAGAAGAATTTAAAGAAATAAAAAAGATCAATCAAATTAAGAAATGATTAGGTTCGTTTTATTATTTTATTGGAGAAAGTAATTAAAGTGATCTTTTTATTTAAAAAGTCAATATTATAGCAAGCCACCACAACCTTAAAATTTTAACAATTTTTTTGTAAGAGTAAAAAAATTATAATGATTTTTTTTTGTAGAGGTTGTGACGATGGTTATTACTAAAAAATAAAAAATAAACATAAGGTAATTTTGGCCAAGTTATGATTTTTTGAAATTTCCAAAAAAATTAGATTTTAAAAATTTGCTTTCAATGATCAGGTTTCATGATTTTAGAGGTTCCTCAAAAACTGAAAACCCCATTTTAACAGTTTTTGTGTAATTTTCAATAATTATAGATAAGTTGTCCACTTTTAACTAATAACATGTCAGTTAAAAAATTAGGAAATTTTTTGTCATAAAAGTTCAAATTCATCAAATTTCAAGAAACTCATTTTCCTGCGAATTTTTAAAACATCATAACTAGGTCAAAAAAAATTTTGGTTCATTTTTTACTAGGCCAAGAAGGAGCAGGACTTCTTATTATTATTTATCGCCACCATCTATACATAAAAAAATTGACAATAATCTTCGCTGTCATAAAAAAATTTCGAAAATAAAATTTTTTATTGATTTGATTGGTTCACATTCGATATTGTTCGACCGGCCTACCCATCAGTGCTGCCAAATTAAATCTCAATCCATCCAAGTCGCAAAATCGCTAATAAGATCCCGAATTTCCACACCAAAATTCTTTCATTTAAAATCTGAATTTCCACACTTGGGCCGATCTTCTCCAATCAGTGGCGGCTTAATTTAAATTTCGTGCCTACGTTATTTGCATCTGCTAAGTGATAAGTAAACCCCGCAGACATATATCCGGACAGGCGATAAGCGGGAAATAAATCGCAAAACTTTAAGTAGTTGTAAATCTATACGAAGGATGTTGGTGGGAGAAATAAGAGAGAGAGAGAAAGAGAAAGAGAGGGAGAGAAAGAGAGGGAGAAAGAGAGAGAAAGAGAGAGAGAGGAGGAGAAAAAGAGAAATATTAAATGTGAGTAAGGGAAAAAGAGAAATTTAGAAGGAGAAAGTCAGAGGGAAAATGAGAGTGAGAGAAAGACGATACCTCAAGCAACGGTGGGAGTTAGCGGGTGGATGTGGGGGGGGGGTAGAAAGATGCAAACGTAGAAGGAGGCATAAAATATAATTGCATCGGATGGCGTCACTGCCTGCACGCCCCTGGCGCTAATAGCGCTCCGCTCGCTCTCGCATTTTAATGCCTAAATTATGTTCGGCATAAGAGATAGACGAGAGGCAGTCTCGAGAAGTGTACATATCGATTGCGACTTTGAACGCGACTCGTTTCCTCATAACCAGCTGCCATTTTCATTCGGAAAATGAAAAAAAAATTATTTTAATTTTAATTTTAACGTGCAATTTTCTAAATATTTATTTGTATACCAATAAGGTTCTTGTTTTTATTATAGAGGTCCTATTTTGGGGTTTTTTTGCTCCCTTTTCATAATTCCCCTCATATCATTTCACTTCCCTTCGCACCCCTTACGACAACCTTTGCTTCCCTTCCCTTCCACTCCTTTGGCCCATTTCTCCCTCCTATACTTTCCCTACACACTTTCCTTACAACCAATCCCCTACTCTTCCCTAATTCCCTTCCTGAACCCAATGTCTTTCTCTTCACCGCTTCCCATACATCCCCTTACTTGCCCTTCTTTCCCTAGCCTTACTTTCACTAATTCCCCTCCCTTCGCTTCCCATCACTTCCTCTCCATACCTTACTATCCCTCCTCTTATTAGAATCTTAGCTTCCCCATCCTTCCACTCTCTTTTCACATTCCTCCCTTCTGTACTTTCCGTCTTCACTTCCCTTACTACTTATACCCTACCCTTCGCTATTTCTTCTCCTGAACCCACAATTTTCCTCCCCTTCGCTTCCCATAAATGCCCTCACTTGTCGCTTCTTTCACCTCCACCCCTCACTTTCACTACTTCTTCTCATTTGACTTCTCTCCACTTTCTCTACTCTCCTCCCATCTCTTTCCGTCACTTTTCCTCCGGGGAAAAAGTATGATTGATAACTCCTGAAATCTTGGAGCTCGTATTAAAATCCTCTAATCCTATACAATTCCTCTATAGCCCTTGAATTTATATAAAATCACTTCAAATCGTCACAATCCGTTGAAATCTGATAAAATCCCGCGGCTCGTTCCTTTATAACCAGTTGCCCTTATAGCACTTCCCCTCCCCTCACTTGTTATACTTCCCTTATATAGCCTACTATCCCTCCCCTCATCACGAACTGAGCTTCGGCTACCTTCCCCTCCCTTTTACTATTTCTCCCTCTTCTTCTTGCCCTCCTCGCTTCCCTTACTACCCATCCCCTACTCTTCCCTATTTCCCCTCCTTAACCCAAAATTTCTCTCTCCTTCGCTTCGCATACATCCCCTCACTTGTTCCTTCTTTCGGCCACCTCACTTTCACTACTTCCCCTCCTCTGACTTCTCTTCACTTTCTCTACTCTCCTCCCATCTCTTCCCGTCACTTCCCCTGTGGGGAAAAAAGTATGATTGAAAACCCTTAAAATCTTAGAGCTCCTATCAAAATCCTTTAATCTGTATAACCACCGTTGAACCGGAAGACATTGAGGGTGACTCGTATTAATTTAAATGTCTCCCTTGCATACTTGCGCAACCCTACTCCCCCACTCCTCTACTCACCCCCTTTTTCGTACTTCCCTTACCCTCCCATGATTCCCCTCATTTCACTTCTCCACTCCTCACTCCTTCTACTTCCCCTCTATACCTTACTATTTCTCCCCTCAACACAACATTAGCTTCTCCTTCATTTGCTAATTTCTACTTCCTCTACTTCCTTTGCTACCTGTCCCTTCCCCTCCTTCTTTACCCTTAACGCACAATTTTTCACCCCTTCCCATTGCTACACCAACATCCCTTCACGTGTAACTTTTTTCCATCTCCTCATTTACTCTACTCTTCTTCTCCTCCTAACCCTGAATTTCTCCACCCCTTACTTTCCCTATTTCCCTTCCCATCTCTTCCCGTTACTTCCCCTCCGGGAGAAAATTATGACGAATAGATTGGCTTACTATACTTGCCCTCTATACCCCACTATGCCTCCTGCCACGAAAATCTTAACTTCTCCTCGCTTTCCCCATTTATCCCTCCTTTACTTCTCCTCCTCACTATCCTAACTACCCAAACCGGTCCTTCCCTATTCCCCTCCCTAACCCCTCTTAATCTACTACTTTCCCTCCCTCATTTACCCCCCCTCTAATTTCCCTTCACCATGCTTCCCATACATCCCCTCCCAACACTTCCCGTCACTTCCCCCCTGAAAAAAATACAACGGATCGACCGAGACTATAATATCCCTTGAAAGACTCGTGACATTTTATGAAATCAGGTGATATTTCCTTAAATCCTAGGAAATTCATTCAAACGTATTGACAGGTTTTAGAATCTCGTCAAATCATTGAAATCCTCAAAAATCTTATCTCTTAACATTTTTTGAACTACATAACCTAAAACCTTACAAGTTCTATAAAATCCTTTAACCCTTTGATGTATACATTTTTCTTTCAAACAAATTTTACGGATATATGAACTTTAGGGGGTTCTCGGGGTCGCTGATTACGAATCTGAAGCCCGATGTGCAAAATTCAAAATGGCGGATCCAATATGGCAGACGAGTTTTCAAAAAATTAATTGATTTTCATGAAACTCGACATCTGGAGGTTTTTGTGGTGTCTGATCACGAATCTGAAGTCAGTTTTTGAAAATTAAAAATGTCGGATCCAATATGGCAGACGATAAAAAAAATGGATTTTCATTAAACTTGGCATCCGGGGGTTTTTGGGGTATCTGATAACGAATTTGAAGTCATATTTTACCAATTCGAAATCGCGGATCCAATACGGCGGACGAGTTTTCAAAAAATTAATGGATTTTCATGAAACTTGGCATCTGGATTTTTGGGGTCCCTGATGACGAATCTGAAGTCAGATTTAAAAAATTCAAAATAACGGATTCAACATGAATGACAAATGTTGAAAAATTATTGGATCTTCATAAAACTTGTTACTCGGGGGTTTTTGGGGTCGCTGACTACGAATCCAGAGCCAAAAATTTTGAACTTCGAAACGGCGGATCCAATATGGTGGACGAGTTTTCCAAAAATTGTTGGATTTTTATGAAACTTGGCATCTAGGAGTTTTCGGGGTTATCAATTTTAAAAAATAGGTTAAGATAAAAATATGTCGATTCCAATTTGGCTGTGAAAAATGTAATTTAGTATAAAAGTTGCATCTTTGATGATTCACCAGATTCATTCGCCATATTGGATCCTTCATCATAAATTTCTGAAAATCGACTTCAGATTTGTAATCATGAACTACAAAAACACCTAAGTAACAAGTTTTATGAGAATCCAATAATTTTTTCAAAATTAGTCTGTCATATTAGATCCACCATTTTGAATTTTTGAAATCTGACTCCAGGCATGTTGTCAGGAACCCCAAAAACCCATAGATGTCATGTTTCATGAAAATTCAATAATTTTTTAAGACTCTTTCTCCATAATAAATCAGCCATATTGAATTTCAGAAGTCTGATAGCACATTTGTAATCAGCAGCCCCAAAAAACTCTTTATACTAATTATATTACAATACTAAAACCACAGTTACAATCAGAGTTAATTTCACAAATTTATTCCACGATATTGGATCCACGATATTGGATCCACCATATTGAATTTTATAAATCTGATAACAGATTTAAAAACAGCGACCCTCAAAACCCAAATATGCCAATTTTCATGTAAATACAATAAAATTTCCTAAAATATTGGAAATTCTTAATAACATTTGAAAATGCCTTGAAATACGAAAACGGAAAAATTATAAACAATGGAAAAAATTGTTCTGTGACATTTTTACTGTTTTTTTTTTTAAATGTCGGATTTAATTGACCCAATTATTTAAATTGTACTCGTATATTCATAAGACCCTAATGCCAATTAAAAAAATTCTTCACAAAAATGGAAAAAATTGTATGTGATTTTTTGCACTACGTATAATTTTTTCGCTCGGGGATTTAGAAATCTCTTCTAATCTTTGAAACCCCTTGGAATCCCTCAATTTTTGTGAATAAACTCTTTGAAATCGATTGAAATATTATAAAATACCTTAAAAATCCGGAAAATTTTATGAAATCTGATCATATTTCCTGAAATTCTGAAAAATTTATTGAAATACTTAGAGAGCTTTCAAAATCTCCTAAAATTATTGAAATCTTCGGAAATCTTATAAAATATTTAAAAATATCCTTAAAAGCATTCAAAATAATTGAAAATTTCTTTATTTTCTTTAAAATACCTTTGAATCTTTGAAATCCTTGAAAAATCCGTTGAAATCCTCCTAAATTCTTAAATTCTGTTGAAAATTGTGAAATATCTTGAAATATTGGACAATCTTTTCTAACCATTGAAATTTCTTAGATTCTGTTAAGCCTCCTAAAATATTTGAAAATCTCATCAAATCTCTAAGAAAATTTTTGAATTCTCATAAAAATACCCTAAAACCTTTTTAAATAATATGAAATCCTTTTAAATCCTATGAAATCCTTCCAAATCCTCATGAAGTTTAGGAAATCCTTTGCAATGGCATACAAAAATTTAATATCTTCTAAAATCCCTTGATAGTTTTGGAATAATATTATAACGCTAATTGATACTAATAAAATTCCTTTAATCACTTTAAAATCTTCAACGTTTCTTTAAAAATGTGAAAAAACTACTTTTAAATCGACTGAAATTCCTTAAAAATCTCATATAAATCATTTAAAATTATTCGCATACTCTGAAGCCCCTTGGAGTAAATAAAAATACCCTAAAACCTTTAAAATTTCGAAATTTCTTCAAGCTCTTGAAAATTTCTTGGACTCTTGAAACCCTTTGAAATACTTTAAAATACCCTTTGAAATTATTCAATTTTATTGAAAATTCCTTACAATTTTTCTTCTGGGTTTTAGAAAAAACTTTTTTCAAACCTTTGCAACCCCTTGAAATCTGATTTTATTTTTTTAAATCCTAGAAAATTAATTGAAATACCTTGAGGGCTTTCGAAATTCCTTAAAATCACTGAAATCCTTTCAAGCTCTGTTTAAAATAACCTAAAATCTTTGAAATTCGAAAAAATGTTTAAAAATATTTCAAAATATTTGAAAATCTATTTTATTCTTTGAAACTCTTTGAAATCCCTCAATGATTGCGAATACATTTTTGGAAAACCATTAAAATAATTGGGAGGTTTTAAAATGCCTTAAAATAATGAAAATCATATAAACCTTGATAACTATTAAAATCCTTTGCAATACTTTCAAATTCCTCAAAATCTATTGAAATGCTTTTAAATTCATGAAAATATTTTTAACATTTCCAACTCTTTCAAAAAAATTACATAGAACTGCTTTTCGGGCCGGTTAATGAATCTCAGCCCGCTTTTGCTTCAAAGATTCAATTCCATCCAATTATAAATAATAGAGTATGAACATTCTTAAATTTGGAACACTTTTCAGTTGAAATCATTAAAGTTTGAAATTTTGAAAGTAATTCTACATGTCAGTACAAACCAAAAATATCCGTTTGAACTAAGCCAGAAATATAAATCCAAGAATACATTTAAATTATAAAAGCTTCCCTTTAAATTATCGCGTTGAATGAAAATGCAGTTTTCCCAGCGACTATGTGACTTTCTGGTAAACGTCTCTGATCAAAGGAATGAAAACTAACGCACATGATAAAGTAAACATTTTATTATCGGCGAATTCTTAAGTGTGGAGGAGTAGGTTGATGTAGGGATCAATAATCTGATTTCGACGAAAGGTTCTTTTGACATTTAGTGTTCCATTTTACGTTCTTTGTTTTAGTACCGCGATTGAAACTTATGAGTCGTCGTTCGGAACTTGCTGCTAAAGTGTGAGGGGTAAAAAAGTGCAAGAAAGAAAGAGCAAGAAGATCTTTCATTTAAATATAGAATCCCGTTTGACTGCGCTTTGTTCGATCACTCGCGAAAACGCAAAGTGCAGAACAAAGAAGAAAAGTGAATCGGGGCCGAACATGTGTGCAAATGCTACTAAATGGAAACTTTCCTGAAAAAGAGACATTTCTAACTATAACCAGATCTGAGATTTAGAAGGGTGAGGCAAAGGAGGTAAAATAGACCATCTATATGATTTTCTTTAGCTGAGATATGCCAGTTTGACGATTTTTTTACCATTATCATTTGATCTCGTATTTACTGACTGGATGATCATCTTCAGCATCATCATGATTTGATCTCGTCTGCACTAGCTACATCATCATCATCATCATCATCATTATCTGCTCTTGCCTTTACTGGCTGCACCATTCTCATCACGTGATCTTGCCTTTACTAGCTGAATCATCATCACCATTTGAGCTTGTCTTCGCTAGCTACATCATCATCATCTGATCTTGCCTTTACTGGTTGGAGCATTATCATCATTTGGAGTTTTCTTTACTGGCTGGATCATCATTATCATTATCTGATCTAGCCTTCACTGGCTGAATCATAATCATCATCACTTAATCTTGTCTACGCTACGTGTATCATCATCATCATAATCATCATCTGATCTTGCCCTTACTGGCTGCAGCTTTATCATCATTTGATCTTGCCTTTACTGTCTAGACCATTACCTTATTTTTTTCTCGTCTTTACTGGTTGGACCATCATCATTATCTAACCTTGCTTGCATTGGCTAAACCATAATCATTATCATTCCGTCTTGTCTTCACTAGCTAGATCATAATCATCAATATCATTATCATGTGATCTTGCCTTCACTGGCTGAATCATAGTCATTATCAATTGATCTTGCCTCCACTATGTGGATCATCATCATCACGATCATCATCTGATCTTGCCCTTAATGGCTGCAGCATTATCGTAATTTGATCTTGTTCTCAGTGGCTGGATCATCATCACCATTTGATCTGGCTTGCACTGGCTGAATCCTAATCAGTAGATCTTGTCTTTACTACCTAGATCATTATCATCATCATCTAAATTTGCCTTCACTGGTTGGACAATCATCATCAAGATTTGATCTTGCCTTCACTGACTGACTCATAATTATAATCATTCGATCTTATTTTCACTATCTAGATCAACATCATCATCATCATCATCATCTCATTTTGACTTTCCTGGCCGGACCATTACCATCATTTTATGTTTTCTTTACTGGCTGCATCATGATCATCATGTGATCTTGCCTTAACTGGCTGAATCATAATCATCATTATTTGATATCGGCTTCACTGAATAGATCATCATCATCATCATCATCTGATCTTGCCTTCACTGTCTGTACGATTAATATCAGTTGATCTTGACTTTACTGCCTGAATCATTATTATCATATGATATTGTCTTCACTGGTTGAATCAACATCATCATTTCATCTAGTCTTCACTGGCTAGATGGTCATCGTCATCATCATTTGATCTTGTCTGCACTGGCTAGATCATCACCACGATCATTTCATGTTGCTTTTACTGTCTAGACTATTATCATCAATTGATGTTGTCTTTACTGGCTGGATCATCATCAGCATGATTTGATTTTGCTTTTACTGGCTGAATCATAATCATCATCAGTTTATCTTATCTTCACCATCTAGATCATTATCACCATATCATCTTGCCTTGACTGTCTGTACTATTATTATCATTTGATGTTGACTTTACTGCCTGAATCATCATCATCTGATCTTGCCTTCACTGGTTGAATCATCATCATCATCATCATCATCATCATCATCATCATCATCATCATCATCATCATCATCATAATCATCATGTAATCTTGTCTTCACTGGCTGAATGGCTATGATCATCATTATTTGATCTTATCTGCACTGGCTAGATCATCACCATCATCATTTGATCTTGCCCTTACTGTCTGGACCATTATCATCAATTGATGTTGTCTTTACTGGCTGGATAATCATCATCGTGATCTGATCTTGCCTTCACTGGCTGAATTATAATCATCATCATTTAATCTAATCTTATCTTCACTATCTAGCTCATCATCATATCATCTTGCCTCTACTGCCCGGACCATTATCATCATTTTCTGTTGTCTTTACTAGCTGAATCATCATCATCCTAGGATTTTGACTTCACTGGCTGAATCATAATCATCACTATTCAATCTTGTATTCACTGACTAGATCATCACCATCATCATCTGATCTTGCCTTCACTATCTGTACCATTATTATCCTTTGATGCTGACTTTACTGCCTGAATCATCACCATCTTATCTTGCGTTCACTGGTTGAATCACCATCATCATCAACATCATCATCATCATTTGATCTTGTCTGCACTGGCTAGACCATCACCATCATCATTTGATCTTGCCCTTACTGTCTGGACCATTATCATCATTTGATGTTGTCTTTACTGGCTGGATAATCATCATCATGATCTGATCTTGCTTTCACAGCTGAATCATAATCGTCCTCATTTAATCTGATCTTATCTTCACTATCTAGATCATCATCACATCATCTTGCCTCTACTGGCCGAACCATTATCATCATTTTCTGTTGTCTTTACTGGCTATATCATTATCATCCTAGGACCTTGCCTTCACTGGCTAAATCATAAGCATCACTATTTAATCTTGTCTTCACTGACTAGATCATCACCATCATCATCTGATCTTGCCTTTACTGTCTAAACCATTATCATAATTTGTTCTTGTCTTTACTGGCTGGCTCATCATAATCATCTGATCTTGTTTGTACTGGTTGAATCATAATTATTATCGTTTGATATTGTCTTCATTGGATAGATCATCATCAACATCATCATCATCGTCTGATCTTGCCTTCACTATCTGTACCATTATTATCCTTTGATGCTGACTTTACTGCCTGAATCATCACCATCTGATCTTGCGTTCACTGGTTGAATCACCATCATCATCATCATGATCATCATTTGATCTTGTCTGCACTGGCCAGATCATCACCAATATCATATGATCTTAGTCTTACTATCTAAACCATTATTATCAATTGATGTTGTCTCTGCTGGCTGGATAATCATCATCAAGATCTAGTCTTGCCTTCACTGGCTGAATCATAATCAAAATCATTTAATCTTATCTACACTATCTAGATCATCATCATATCATCTTGCCTCTACTGGCCGAACCATTATCATCGTTTTCTGTTGTCTTAGCTCGCTGCATCATTATCTTCCTATGATCTTGCCTTCACTGGCTTCATCATAATCATCATCATTTTATCTGGTCTTCACTGGCTAGATCATCATCAAAACCATCTGATGTTGCCTTCACTGTCTGGACCATATAATTATTTATTCTTGTCTTTACTGGCTGGATCATTATCATCATCTGATCTTGCTTGCACTGGCTAAATCATAATCATTATTTGATCTTATCTACACTGAATAGATCATCGCCAACATTATCATCATCATCATCATCATCTGAGCTGTCTGTACCATTATTATTATCATTTGATCTTGACTTTACTGTCTGAATCATCATCATCTGATCTTGCCTTCACTGTTTGAATCATCATCATCATCATCATTTGACCTGGTCTTCACTGGCTAGATGGTCATTATCATCATCATTATTATTTTATCTTGTCTGCACTGGCTAGATCATCACCATCATCATTTAATCTTGCCTGTACTGTCTAGAACATTATCATCAATTAATGTTGTGTTTACTGGCTGGATAATTAAAATCATGATCTGATCTTGCTTGCACTGGCTGAATCATAATCATTATCATTTGATCCTATCGTCACTATCTAGATCATCATCATCATCTCATCTTGACTTTACTGTCCGGAACATTACCATCATTTGCTGTTGTAGTTACTGGCTGCATCATTATCATCATACGATCTTGCTTTCACTGGCTGAATCATCATCGCCTGATCTTGCTTGCACTGGCTGGATCATAATCATTATTTGATCTGGTCTTTACTGGATAGATCAACATCAACATCATCATCATCATAATCTGATCTAGCCTTCACTGTCTGGACCAATATTATCATTTGATCTTGACTTTACTGTCTGAATCATCTAATCTTCCCTTCACTGGTTGAATCATCATCATCATCGTTTGATCTTGTCTTCACTGGCTATATGGTCATCATTATAATCTGATCTTGCCTTCACCGTCTGGATCATCATCATCATCATGTTGTAGACTGCTCAACAAAAAGGAATGAAATTTTAACAAAAGATAATTGGTTTCTCAAACAAAAGTATGGATTTTCTACATATATGTTGAATCTTTAACTGAAATACTTACATTGTTGTTTAAAAGTGAATTTTCAACAACGAAAAACGAATATTCAACGCAGGAAATTATTTGTTTTCAAATTGTTTCTATAGAAACGAACAAATAATAATACTTGTTGAACAAACATTTGTATTTACAACGTAATAGTTGAACTTTTAAGAAAAAGAGATGAATTTTCAACAAAATAGTTACATTTTTAAACAAATAGTTGAATTTTGAAAATAAAAAGATGAATTTTCAACCAAATGGACAAGTTTTGAAATAAAAAAACATCAACCACAAACAGTTGATTTTTTTACCAAATGGTTGAATCTTGATGCCGAACAGATGAGTTTTTAGCAGACAGATTGATTTTTAATCGAAAAGAATTAATTTTTTCAAAAATGGAATAACTAAATTTTTAGTCAAAAAAATTAATTTTCTAGAAAATAGTTAAATTTTTGCCAAAGAGATCAATTTTCAACTAAATTGATTAATTTTCAACAAAAAATTCAATTTTAAACAAAGAAGTTCAATTTTTAGTCAAGTAGTTGAATTTTCGCTCAAGAAGATGAATTCGCAACTGAAAATTTATAGTCGATATTCAAATAAGAAAGATTCTTATTTTTATTTAAAAATAGATGAATTCAACGAAAAAAGGTGAATTTTAAACAAAAAATGTAATAGTTGATACGTATTTCAACCAAAGAAGAGTTTAATTTTAATTCGACAACAGTTAAATTAATTCAAAAAGTTTAATTCTCAAAACAAAAAATCTAATAGTTGATATTTCAACAATAAAATTTTAATTTTCAATCAAAAACAGTTAATAACAAAATGTTGACCAAATTGCTGAATTCTGAAGCCAAAAAGGCGAATTCTCAACAATACAGTTGAATTTTCAACCCAAAAATAATCATTTTCAACAAAAAAGTACATATTCAAGAAAATAATTCAATCTTAAACAAAATAGTTATATGTTAAACCAAGAAAATGAATTTTTAACAAATAAGTCGAACTTTTTCATTCAAGTTCTCTAGAAACAGTTATAAATCTCAAGAAATCTTGGAAATCCCTTGAAATCCTAGGAGATTCAATAAAATCCTTAAATCTTGTGCAATTTCACGAAATATATTGAAATCCCTAGAAATTTAATATAATACAATTTATTTTTCAAATTTCACTATAAATATCTTGAAATCATTGAAATTCCTACAAAATTCTTCAAAATTCTTGGACATTGTTGACATTTCTTGAAATCCTTTAGAATTCCTTAGTATCCCTTAAAATCCCTTAAAATCCCTTAAAATCTTCAGAAATACTCTAAAATCTCTAAAAATCTTTCAAATCCGTTACTTCATTTATTTCCCGAAATTCTCCAGAAATGCTTCAAATTCTGGCTTGGAATAATAATGAATCCTGCCCTAATCACACGGAGCGACCCAAGGACGACCACCTTTTGTATTTTCCCCGCAAGTATCTCAGCATTTTGTTGATACGCAGGGATGATATTCAGGATTCAAACCAGAGAAGTTTGGATTATTTATTTATGGAGATAAATATTTTAGTTTGATTAACTAGCGAATGGCGAATTGCCGAAAAGAGAAAAACGTCTATCCGGCCGGCAGGGTGAGGTTTCGAAGAAGTCTCGTGTGATCGGCTCAGAATCGTTAGAAATCCTACCCTGATCACACGGAGCGAACCAAGGACGATGGCCTTCTGCATTTTCCCCGCAAGTTTTTCGGCATTTCATTGATACTAGTTTGGAAGCATTTGAGTTTCAGTTATTTATTTATGGAGAAGAATATCTTCTATTTTGATTCTGCAAAAGGAAAAATAAACTTGAAGGAGATATTGAAGCAGATCATGGGCGGATTTTAGTTGAATTAACTAGCGAATGGCGAAATGCCGAAAAGAGAAAACCTTCTATCCGTCCAGCCGTTTGAGGCTTCAAAGAAACCTCACACATCACACGGAGCGAACCAAGGACGACTGTCTTCTGCATTTTTCCCGCAAGTGTCTCGGCAATTCATTGATACGAGTTTGGAAGCATTAAAGTTTGAATTATCTACTTATAGAAAAGGCTATCTTTTATTTTGATTCTAAAAATGGGAAAATAAACTTTAAAGAGATTTTGAAGCAGATCAAGGGCAGATTTTCGTTTAATTAACTAGCGAATGGCGAATTGCCGAAAAGAGAAAACCGTCTATCCGTCCGGCCGTGTGAGGTCCCGAAGACGTCCCGTGTAATAGGCTCGCGCCTCCAAATGGATTTCGAGATTTATGCTAACACGGCGCATTTGTTAAGCGTTGCGAATAACGCGCGGCTCCCTTGCGGCTCAGTGTGTCTAAAGACAAGTACATGCCACCGTCTGCCTTTTCATGCACAATATTTTCGGTCTGTCTCCACATCGGCGGCGATCATCATCGCAAAGTCTAACTTAATTGAAATCACGGATCGCTGAGTGCGATATTTTCCGTCCCTGACGTTCAAGAATTCCTTTGGATGCTCCTCTGATGACATTCAAAGTAAAAATATATTTATAGAATTCAAAGAATTTATTATTAACGTTTTTAAATTGAAGGATTTCGAGTGGGTAGGGTTTTAATGTAACGGATCGAAGTTTGGAATATTTCAGAAGGAATTTTTTTTATACAAGCAATATTATATTGGGGAACATTGCATTGTCAATTGATGATATACAAATATAAAACAAGAGAAATATGATTCCAATTTTTGTTCCAGATTAATGTGGAAAGGGTCTCGGAAAATTAGAAAGCTACCTCGAAAGTGTTCAGTTTTTAATGATTTTTTTATTCTTTGAAATTGCTGAGAATTTTTTCAAATTTCTTAAAAATCTGTTGAATTTTTAAACATTTTTTTCATCCTTGACCATCTTCTTTGGTTCTTGTTTCAAATTCCAATCACTAAAATATTTAAAAAATCAATAAAAACTTGAAGTTTGTTTTATAAACTTAATCAAAAATGATACCGAAACTGTTACAAAAATTGATTCTTAACCAATAAAAGCAGAATTTTCAACAAAATATAGTTTTATTTTGACCCCAAACAATGAATTTTAAATCAAAATAATTAATTTTCAACAAAATAGTTCAAGTCTTAACAAAAAAGATAAATTTTCATCCATGAATAATAATTTTTTCGCCAAAAAAGAAGTATGTTCAACAATGTACATTAATTCCAAACAAACCAGATCAATATTCAACTGAAAAAAAATAGGTTACAACCAAAAATATGAATTTTCAACCTACAGGATTAATTTTAAACTAAAAATGTCAAGTTTTCAAAAAAAATAGTCGAATTTACAACCAATGTAATAAATTTTAAACAAAAATATTTAACCTTTAGAACTAAAATTAATTTTCAACCAAATAGTTTAACTTTTAACCAAAGGGATCAATTTCCAACCAAGAATGTTAATTTTTAATGAAAACAGACAAATGTTAAGCACAATACATAAATTTTCAACAAAGTTTTTAATTTTCAACTCAAGAAATTAATTTACAATCAAAAAGATGAATTTTCAATCAACAAAAATATTTTTTAACTAAAAATGTCAAAATTTCAACAGAATAGTTTGATTTCCAATCAGAGTAATGAATTTTGAACAACGGTATACATTAACAACAATATAAATTAATTTTTATCACAATAGTTAAATTTGTTATTGAAGAAATTAATTTACAAACAAAAAGGTGAATTTTCAACCAACAAAATTAATTTTTAACCAAAAATGTCAAATTTTTAACAAAATACATGAACTTTCAGTCAAATAGTTAAATTTTCAACTAAAAAAAAAATCAAACAGAACTGGAATAGTTACATTTCCAGTTAAAGAAATTAATTACAAGAAAACAACTAATTTTCAACAAAATAGTTAAATTTTCAACCATAAAAACGAATTTTCAAAAAAAAAAAATAATTTTTAACTACAAAGAATAATTTTCTACGAAATAATACGAATATTTTAACCAAATACATGACTTTTCAAGCCAAGTGATGAATTTTAAATTAAAATAATGAATCTTATGAAAAAAATTAATTTTCAACAAATTACTTCAACTTTCAACCAAAAACATGAATTTTCAACCCAGAATAATCATTTTTTAAATAAAACGTCAATTTCAAACTCCATCAATTCTTCGG
>JAABKJ010003191.1:4769-26399 GCA_011634705.1 Andricus grossulariae
AAATTAATTGTTTAAACAATCTATTATTATTTTACATAATATTATCTGTGAATAATGTTAGAAATTTGTGGTTTTGTGTGAAATATTCAACTTTTTGTCCACTTTTCGCTTAGAGTTTGGTATTAGTTATTGAAATTGAACAAACATAATTGTTTAAACAAATTATCATTGTTGAAAACTATCTTCTCCTATAATAATGCTAAGAAGTTGCGGTTTTTTGTTGAAATTTTTCACTTTTTTCAACTTTTCACTCAATTCGTAAAGTAATTATTAATGCAAGTTTCACAAAAATTATTGTTTAAACAATTTATTATTGTTTATTGTTATGTTTCCTCAGATGAATGCTAGAAATTGCGGTTTTTTCTGAAAATTTCAACTTTCTGTCTAATTTTCACTTGAATCGAATTATTGAATTCAATTTAACAAACATGAATATTTAAACAAATTATTTCTATAAATAGCTATCTTTTTCTATATTGATTCTAGAGAGTTGCGGTTTTTTCTGAAATTTTTCACTTTTTTTAACTTTTCACTCAATTAGTAAAGCAATAATTAATGAAAGTTTTACAAACATAATTGATTAAACAATTTATTATTGTTTATTATTATATTTCTTTAGATGAATGCTAGAGTGTTGCAGTTTTTTCTAAATTTTTTAACTTTTTGTCAACTTTTTACTTAGTGAGTTAATATTTAATTAATGTGAGTTAGAAACGAATAATGAATATTAATATTAATTCAGAAAAAAAGGCTGCCAGTAGCTACTTTACGGGAAATTTACATTTAATACTATCCATATAGAAAATTGAAGGAATATTTCAAATTTTTTTTCAGAAAAATATATTCACTAAGAAGAAAGAGATTGTTTAGAAAATTATTTCCTCTAATGTTTATTTATTATTTTTTCATAAATAAAAAGGCAAATAAAAGTTGAACATTTCAGAAAAAACCGCAACTTTCTAGCATTTATCTAAGAGAAGATAGTTATAAACAATAATAAATTATTTAAACCATCATTTTTGTCAACTTGCATTAATTATTACCTCACTAAGTGAAAAGTGAACGAAATTAAAAAATTTAAGAAAAAAACGGCAACTATCTAGTATTAATATAGAAGAAGATAGTTATAAACAACAAAAATTTGTTTAAACAATCATTTTTACTAAATTTAATTTAACATCAACTCACTTCAAGTAAAAAGTAGACAAAAGGTTTAGAATTTCAGAAAAATTTGCAATTTCTAGCTTTGTTCAAGGAGAATATTTTTAACAATAATATTTTGTTTTAACAATAATGCTTGGTAACATTAATTAATTATTATTTTACTCTAATTGAAAATTAGACAAAAATTGGAAAATTTGTTTAAAAACCTGCGACTTTCTAACTCAATTCTAAGAGAAAATGTCTATAAACAATAATTAATTTTTTAAACAATAATTTTATCACCTTGCATTATTTTTTACCTCACTAAGTGGAAAGTTAACAAAAAGTTAAAAATTAAGAAAAAAACCGCAACTATTTGTCCCTTATATAGATGAAGATAGTTATAAACAATAATGTTTTATTTAAACAATTATTTTTGCTCAATTTAATTAATTATTAAGTCACTACGAGTGGAAAATGGACTATGAGTTAACAAATCAAAAAAACTGCTACTTTCTACGATTATCCAAAGGTAATATTATTAACAATAATAATAAATTGTTTAAACAATTATTTTTGGTAACTTGAATTATTTATTACTACACACTCAGTTAAAAGTGGACAAAAAGTGTAAACATTTTTAGAAAAAAACCGCAACTATCTAGTATTAATATAGAAGAAATAGCTATAAACAATGAAAATTTGTTTAAACAATCATTTTTACTAAATTCAATCAAACATCAACTCACTTCAAGTGAAAAGTAGAAAAAAATTTAAAAATTTCGAAATTTCTAGCATTATTCAAAGAGAATATTGTTAACAACAATATTTTGTTTCAACAATAATGTTTGTTAACATTAATTAATTATCATCAAACTCTAATGGTAAATTAGACAAAAAGTGGAAATTTGTTGAAAAAACCTGCGACTTTATAACTCTGTTCGAAGAGAAAATGGCTATAAACAATAATTAATTTTTTAAACAAATAAATTTATCACCTTGCAGTATTTTTTACCTCACTAAGTGAAAAGTGAACAAAAAGTTAAAAATTTCAGATAAAAACCGCAACTATCTGTCACTAATATAGATGAAGATAGTTATAAACAATAATGTCTTATTTAAACAATTATTTTTTCTCAATTTAATTAATTATTAAGTCACTCTGAGTGAGAAATAGACCAATAGTTAACAATTAAAAAAAACTGCAACTTTCTACCATTAGGCAAAGAGAATATTATTAATAATAAGAATAAATTGTTTAAACAAATATCTTTGGTAACTTGAAATTATTATCAGTACATTCTAAGTAAAAAGTGGAGAAAAATTTAAAACATTTACAGGGAAAACCGCAACTTTCTACCATTAGGCAGAGAGAATATTAATAATAATAACAATAAATTGTTTAAACAAATATCTTTGGTAACTTGAAATTATTATCACTACATTCTAAGTAAAAAGTGGACAAAAATTTGAAACATTCTCAGAGAAAAACCGCAACTATCTAGTATTAATATAGAAGAAGATAGCTATAAACAATGAAATTTGTTTAAACAATCATTTTTACTAAATTTAATTAAACATCAACTCACTTGATGTGAAAAGTAGAAAAAAGTGGAAAATTTCAGAAAAATTCGCAATTTCTAGCATTATTCAAAGAGAATATTATTAACAATAATATTTTGTTTCAACAATAATGTTTGTCAAAATAATTAGTGATTGCCTCACTCTATTTGCAAATAAGACAAAAAGTGAAAAAAATTTTTTAAAAACCTGCGACTTTCTAACTCTATTCTAAGCGAAAATGGCTGTAAACAATAATAATAAAATAATAACAATTTCATCAACTTTTATCAATTTTTACCTCACTAAGTAAAAAGTGAAGAAAAATTAAAAAATTTCAGATAGAACCGCAATTATCTGTCCCTAATATAGATGAAGATAGTTATAAACAATAATGTTTTATTTGAATAATGTTTTATCTAAACAATTATTTTTGCTCAATTTAATTAATTAATAAATCACTTCGAGTGAAAAATAGACCAATAGTTAACAATTTAAAAAATTGCAACTTTCTACCATTATGCGAAGATAATATTATTGATAATGATAATAAATTGTTTAAACAATTATTTTTGTAGCTTGAATTAATTATTACTACACTCTAAGTTAAAAGTGGACAAAAAGTTTAAAAATTTTACGAAAAAAACCCGCAACTATCTAGTATTAATATAGAAGAAGATAGCTGTAAACAATAAAAATTTATTTAAACAATCATTTTTACTAAATTCAAAAAAAACATCAACTCACTTCAAGTGAAAAGTAGAAAAAAAGTTGAACATTTCAGAAAAATTCGAAATTTCTAGCATTATTCAAAGAGAATATTGTTAACAATAATAATATTTTGTTTCAACAATAATGTTTGTTAGCATGAATTGATTATTATCACACTAATTGAAAATTGGATAAAAAGTGGAAAATTTTTGAAAAAACCTGCGATTTTCGAACTATATTCCAAGAGAAAATGTCTATAAACAATAATAAATTTTTTAAACAAATAATTTTATTAATTTGCATTATTTTCCACCTAGATAAGTGAAAAGTGAACAAAAAGTTGAAAAATTCAGAAAAAACCGCAACTATCTGTCACTAATATAGATGAAGATAGTTATAAACAATAATGTTTTATTCAAACAATTCTTTTTGCTTCATTTAATCAATTATCAAGACACTTCAAGTAAAAAATAGACCAATAGTTAACAATTTAAAAAACTGCAATTTTCTACGATTATGCGAAGGTAATATTATTAACAATAATAATAAATTTTTAAAACAATTTTTTTTACTGAATGTAATTAAGTATTAACTCACTTCAAGTGAAAAGTAGAAAAACTTTTAAAAATTTCAAAAAAATTCGCAATATCTAGCATTATTCAAAGAGAATATTGTTAGCAATAATATTTTGTTTAAACAATAATGTTTATTAACAATTATTAATTAAAACCTCACTCTAATTGTAAATTAGACAAAAAGTAGACAATTTTTAACAAATCTGCGACTTTTTAACTCTATTCTAAGAGAAAATAGCTATAAACAATAATTCATTTTTTAAACAAATAATTTTAATTACTTGCATCATTGTTTACCTCACTAAGTGAAAAGTGAACGAAAAGTTAAAAATTAATAAAAAAATCAGAACTATTTGTTACTAATATAGATGAAGATAGTTATGAACAATAATGTTTTATTTAAACAATTATTTTATCTCAATATAACTAATTGTTAAGTCACTTCGAGTGAAAAATAGATCAATAGTTAATAATTTAAAAAACTGCAACTTTCTACGATTATGCAAAGTTAATATTATCAACAATAATGATAAATTGTTTAAACAATTATTTTCGGTAACTTGAATTAATTATTACTACACTGCAAGTAAAAAGTGGACAAAAATTTATTGTAGAGAAAAACCGCAACTATCTAGTATTAATATAGAAGAAGATAGCTATAAACAATGAGATTTGTTTAAACAATCATTTTTACTAAATTTAATTAAACATCAACTCACTTCAAGTAAAAAGTAGAAAAAAAGTTAAAAATTTCAAAAAAATTCGTAATTTCTAGCATTATTCAAAGAAAATATTGTTAACAATAATATTTTGTTTTAAGAATAATGTTTGTTAACATCAAATAATTATCATCAAACTAATTGAAAATTAGATAAAAAGTGGAAAATTTCTGGAAAAAAACTGCGATTTTCTAACTCTATTCTAAGAGAAAAGGGCTAAAAACAACAATAAATTGTTTAAACAATTCAAGTCAATAATAAATTACCAGTGGGAAGTAGTATTTTATGTATAAGAAAAAATCTGCCTTGAAAAAGCTGGAAAAAAATAATAATTATCGCTAAAAACTCGCAAAACCCATTTTTTCACTTATGGGGTTTTTTTGGGACCTTATAAAACGGACTTACGGGGTTGTTTTTTAAAAAGTACTATCTTCTTCTCATTTTATGGCTAATTGTGGAGACAAATGTTGAGTTTTAACTCGATTCACTCAATATTGTCGATTCTGAATTAAATTTACAAAAACATCTTTTTGTCTTATGGGAAATACGTGTTTATCTTCATGGGGCTTGCGTCACCTCTGAATATAATTTTTTTTAAGATAAAAAAAAACGGGACCAGCTCTAGAAACTTTGGAAACTTCCACAACTTTTTTTCACACATGCAGCAATTTTCGACTGCCATCACTCAATCGTAGATTTGGAAACTAATAGCCTTTGATCCTCACCTTGTTCGCCCGCGCTGACGAGGACCGTTCGGATCGTCAGCTGAAGAAGAAGAAGGAGGGTGAGGACAGTAAATCCCAGATAGTGCCTCATCTCCGAAACGAGAAGGGTTGGAGGGTCTACGTGCTTCCGGAACGTATCGTCATCCCCATCTGACAAATGTCCTGGAGTTGAGCCCAAGGAGGTTGAAATTGACGTAGAGATCACAGGCATAAACCACTTAGCTCAAACTCGAACTCGCGGCAATCTCAACCAATTCGAGGCGCTAATGCGCTTCAAGATTTCCGCCTCTGTGGCGCAAAAAGCCTCTGTGGCGCAAAAAGCCTCGGTGGCGCAAAAAGCCTCTGTGGCGCAAAAAGCCTCTGTGGCGCAAAAAGCCTCTGTGGCGCAAAAAGCCTCTGTGGCGCAAAAAGCCTCGTTGGAGCAAAGAGCCTCTGTGGCGCAAAAAGCCTCGATGGAGCAAAATGCCTCGGTGGCGCAAAATGCCTCTGTGGAGCAAAGAGCCCCCTTTGAGTCTGAATTTTCCCCGAGATTACCAACTAGAGAATTGGTCGTGTCTTGAGAAGTGCACATCACGTATTCGGAAATCGTATACGACTTTCCTACCCACCTCCTCAGGCTCCCTCTCAGAAACCCTTCGGAATATTAATAGAGTCTTCTCTTTCCGATATTATTATCACTTTTCACTTCCGCTAGGGCT
This sequence comes from Andricus grossulariae, assembly GCA_011634705.1. Taxonomy (NCBI): domain Eukaryota; kingdom Metazoa; phylum Arthropoda; class Insecta; order Hymenoptera; family Cynipidae; genus Andricus; species Andricus grossulariae. The sequence continues at coordinate 10,901 of JAABKJ010003191.1, forward strand.
CGCACTTCACACACCTCTGTAGACAATCACCCATTTCACAATTTCTGGAACTTTTTGTTTTAGACCCAAACACAAAATAACTGAAACACTTGACACTTTTTTTTAACTTTTCACTTCTGAAGAGGAAGACAAACTTTATTTGCAAATTGAGGACCTGATTTTTTTTTTTTATTTTATTTTTTTTTTATTGGTGCAATTCGATATCGGGACGCGGAACCGAGCGAAACGAGCTTTCCGAGCGGAGAGTTCGCGGCGGTATGAAACAACTTAGTTTGCCGAATTCAACCGAGAGTCCGGGATGTGTTCGGACCAGTACGAGGGAAGCCGAACGTTCGCGCGCCTGAATGCGAACAGCAGAGCAACTCTACGGCCTCTCATTGTCAACCCTGCTGGGGGTGGGGGCGGCACCACAAAAGGGGCGCGCGCGCGGATTTGCTTCATCCCAGCATCTATTAGTTCCGAAAGAGAGGAGAGAAATCCCGCAGATCGGTTATCATCTTATCACCAAGTACCTTGTCCTTACGTGTTCCCATGGGAGTAGCCCCAAATGGGTGGTCCAAAAATGCATGGGAAATATTTTTCGAATTTTTATAAATAGCGCGCGGAGATTTGTTTGAATCGAAAAAAAAATAAATCCTTATTTTTCTTGAAAAAAAAATTATATTTAGGGATGGCGCAAGTCCCATGAAGTTTATCACATATTTCCCATAAGGAAAAACTTTTTTGTAACTTTTATTTAGAATACTCAATATTAGCTGAATCGAGTTGAAACTCGAAATTTCTCTCCTTAATTAGTCATGGAATATGAATAAAATATTACTTTTGAAATGTCACTCCCATAAGTCTGTTTTATAGGGTTTCCAAGAAAACCCCATAAGTGTAAAAATGGGTTTTGCGAGTTTTTGCCGATAATTATGATTTTTTTTGCTGTTTTTCAAATGCAGATTGTTTCTCATACGTAAAATATCTTTTTTCTGGTAATTAGATATGGACATAAATTGTTTAAACAATTTATTATTGTTTTTTGCAATTTTCTCTTAGAATGTAGATAGAAAGTCGCGGTTTTTTCGAAAAAATTTCATTTTTTGTTTAATTTGCAATTAGAGAGAGAGGTAACAAATAACTAACTAACAAAAATAATTGTTCAAACAGTTTATTATTATTGCTAATAATATTATCTTTGAATAATGCTAGAATATTGAATTTTTTGAAAAATAATACACTTTTTGTTCTCTTTCCACCTGAAGTGAGTTAATATTTAAATTATCATAGCGGAAGAAATTGTTTAAACAAATTATTATTGTCTATGTCTATTTTCTTCTATATTAAAACAAGATAGTTGCGCTTTTTTCAGAATTTTTTAACTTTTGCCCATTTTTCAATCAGAGTGAAGTAACAATTAATTCAGGTTTACACAAATAAGTGTGTAAACAATTTATTATTATTGTTAATAATATTGTCTTTGCTTGATGGTAGAAAGTTGCGATTTTTATTGAAATTTGTGAATATTTATCTATTTTTCACTTGAAGCGACTTAATAATTATTGAAGTTAAGCAATAATGATTGTTTGAACAATTTATTATTATTGTTAATAATATAATCTTTAAATAATACTAGAAAATTCAATTTTTTTTTAAATGTTCCATTTTTTGTTCACCTTTCACTTGGAGTGAGTTAATATTTAATTTAATACAGCAAAAATAATTGTTTAAACAATTTATTATCATTGTTAAGAATATTCTCTTTGATTAATTGATAGAATATTGCGGTTTTTATTGAAATTTTTAAAGGTTTGGTCTATTTTTCAATTAGAGTGACTTAATAATTATTTTAGTGAAGAAGAAATAATTGTTTAAACAATTCATTATTATTGTTACTTATATTATCTTTGAATAATGCTATAAAATTCCATCTTTTTTGAAAAATGTTCCATTTTTTGTTCACTTTTCACTTGGAGTGAGTTAATATTTAATTTAATACAGCAAAATAATTGTTTAAACAATTTATTATTATTGTAAATTATATTATCTTTAAATAATGATAGAAAATTGCATTTTTTCAAAAATGTTCCACTTCTTCACTTTTAACTTGGAGTCAGTAATTATTTAATTTAATATAGCAAAAATAATTGTTTAAACAAATTATTATTATTGGCTATAGCTATTTTCTTCTATATTAAAACTAGATAGTTGCGCTTTTTTCGGATTTTTCCCATTTTTCAATTAAAGTAAAATAACAATTATTTAAATTTTACTCAAATGAGTGTTTAAACAATTTATTATTATTGTTCATAATATTCTCTTTGCTTGATGGTAGAAAGATGTGGTTTTTTCTGAAATTTTTAAATAATTTTCTATTTTTCATTTGGAGTGACTTAATAATTATTTGAGTTGAGCAAAAATAATTGCTTAAACAATTTATTATTATTGTTAATAACATTTTTTTTTAATAATGATAGAAAATTGCATTCTTTTCAAAAATGTTCCACTTTTTTTTCACTTTTCGCTTGGAGTGAGTTATTATTTTATTTAATATAGCAAAAACAATTGTTTAAACAAATTATTATTGGCTATAGCTATCTTCATCTATATTAATACTAAATAGTGGCGCTTTTTTCGGAATTTTTTAACTTTTGTCCATTTTGCAATTAAAGTGAAGTAACAATTATTCTAATTTTACACAAATGAGTGTTTAAACAATTTATTATTATTGTTAACAATATTCTATTTGCTTGATGGTAGAAAGTTGTGTTTTTTTATGAAATTTTTAAATATGTGTCTATTTTTCACTTCGAGTGACTTAATAATTATTAGAGTTAAGGAAAGATAATTGTTTAAACAATTTATTATTATTGTTAATAATATTCTATTTGCTTGATGGTAGAAAGTTGCGGTTTTTATTAAAATTTTTAAATATTTGTCTATTTTCACTTAAAGTGACTCAATAATTATTTCAGTCAAGCAAAAATAATTGTTTAAACAATTTATTATTATTTTGAATAATATCATCTTTGAATAATGCTAGAACATTGAATTTTGTTCAAAAATGTTCCATTTTTTGTTCACTTTTCACTCGGAGTGGGTAAATGTTTTTTATTTAATACAGAAAAAATAATTGTTTAAACAAATTATTATTGTCCATAGCTATCTTCTTCTATATTAATACTAGATAGTTGCGCTTTTTTTAACGGAATTTTTTAACTTTTGTCCATTTTTCAATTAAAGTGAAGTAACAATTAATTAAAGTTCACACGAATAAGTGTTTACACAATTTATTATTATTATTAATAATATTCTCTTTGCATGATGGTAGAAAGTTGCGGTTTGTATTGAAATTTTCAAATATTTTTCTATTTTTCACTTGAAGTGACTTGATAATTGTTTCAGTGAAGCAAACATAATTTTTTAAATAATTTATTGTTATTGTTAATAATATTATCTTTGAAAAATGCTAGAACATTGCATTTTTTCAAAAATATTCCAATGATTGTTCACTTTTCACCTAAAGTAAGTTAATACCCAAATTAATATAGCGGAAGTAATTGTTTAAACAATTTATTATTATTGTAAATAATATTCTCTTTACTTCATGGTAGAAAGATTTGTTTTTTTTTTGAAATTTTTGAATAATTGTCTATTTTTCATTTGGAGTGACTTAATAATTATTTGAGTTGGGCAAAAATAATTGTTTAAACATTTTATTATTATTGTTAATAAAATTATCTTTGAATAATGCTAGAACATTGCATTTTTTTCAAAAATATTCCACTTTTTGTTCACTTTTCACTTGGAGTGAGTTTTACATTTTTTATTTGATACAGCAAAAATAATTGTTTAAACAAATTATTACTGTCTATAGCTATCCTCTTCTATAGTAAAACTAGATAGTTGCGCTTTTTTCTGAATTTTTAACTTTCGCCTATTTTTCAATCAGAATGAAGTAACAATTGATTCAAGTTTACAAAAATGAATTTTTAAACAATTAATTATTATTGTTAATAATATTCGCTTTGCTTGATGGTAAAAAGTTGCAGCTTTTTATGAAATTTATAAATATTTGTCTATTTTTCACTTAAAGTGACTCGATAATTATTTATGTTAAGCAAAAATAATTGTTTAAACAATATATTATTATTGTTAATAATATTTTTTTTTTCAATAATGCTGGAATATTGCATTTTTTCGAAAATATTCCCCTTTTTGTTTACTTTTCACCTAAAGCAAGTTAATACATAAATTAGTATAGCAAAATTAATTGTTTAAACAAATTATTATTGGCTATAGCTATTTTCTTCTATATTAAAACTAGACAGTTGCGCTTTTTTTTCGGATTTTTTCCACTTTTGCCCATTTTTCTATTAGAGTGAAATAAAAATTAATTCAAATTTACTCAAATAAGTATTTAAACAATTTATTATTATTGTTAATAATATTCTCTTTCTTGATGGTAGAAAGTTGCCAGGTATTTCCTGTTTTTTCTAACATTTATAACTTTTTGCCCAATTTTCGCTTAGTGAGATAAAAATGAAATACAAGTCAATAAAAATAGTTGTCTAAACAATTTATTATTGTTTATAACTGTTTTCTCTTAGATACGTGCTGGAAAGTTGCGGTTTTTTCTAAAATTTTTAATTTTGCTTTGCCCTTTTAGTTATGAACAAATGCTAAATAAACATTACAGAAAAACAAATTTTAAACATTCTATTTCTTTTTCATAAATATATTTTGCTGGACGGGGGGGGGGGGGAATAAAAATATGTTTAATTCCAAATTTTTCTTTTACCCTTTTCAATAAACTTCTTGTTGTAATAAAATTTTTTTTTTGTTTTTTGTGTAAGATAGCTTTTTTTTAAATTAATTTTCTTAAACATTGGGAAAAGAGCAAAAATAATTCACTTAAAAAAGTAAAATTCTATTTAAAAAATAATTCTTGTTGAGGTTCACTTATTATTTGTTCACAACTGAAAAGTCAAATAAAAAATAAAGATATCAGAAAAAAACCAATTTCTAGCATTGCTCTAAGAAAATATGGTTATAAACAATAATGAATTGTTTGAACAACTATGTTTATTAACATGCATTAATTATTACCTCCCTAAGTGGAAAAGTGGAAAAAAATTTAAAAGCTCAGGAAAAACAGCAACTTTTTAGCACTTATCCAAAAAAAGATAGTTATAAACAATTATAAATTGTTTAATCAACTATGATTGTTATTTTGCATTATTTATTACTTTACAAAGTGAAAAGTGGGTAAAAAGTTAAACATTTCAGAATTGACCGCAACTATATTGTATTAATAAGGAAGAAGATAGTTATAAACAATCATAATTTGTTTATGTAATTGTTTTTACTAAATTGAATTGATTATTTACCCACCCTGTGTGAAATGTAAACAAATAGTAGTAAATTTCAGAAAATACTGCAACATTCTGGCGTTATAAAATGAAATACTATTAATAATAATAATAATAAATTGTTTAAAGAAACTGAGTAATTCCATGTCAAATCATCTGAAGAATTTCAGCTATTGTTAGTAATTTCAAAGAAAATTCTAGTCTCCATTATCTTAGGTGTTGAAACAAAAACCCTAAAATAATTTTTGAAAAAATCAAAAAACTTGGGAGATATTCAAAATTGACAATTTTGGTCCTGTTTCTCTCAAACGTTAATAAGTTTAGTGATTTTAATGATATTGAGGTGTATTTTTTCAAAGCTATTTGTAATAGAATGCAGTTTTGCAAAAAATATTTTTTGAACAAAAACAATTTCAAAAATTTCTTGGATTTTTCAAAAATTAATTTTTAAATTGAATTTCTAAAAAAAAACCCAATTTTCAATTTGTCAAATGTTCACGTTTTGAGACCTACGTTTTGATCCATTTTTAATCAAAATTGAAAAAGTTAGAGCATTTTCCAAATTTTTGAGACCACTTTTTGAGATTTAAAAATTCTAGATATGGCGAATAGATTTTGCTTTAATCTTGAAAATTAGGTTGAAATTTTTTTTTTTGGAAAAACGATACAAGAGACGAAAAAAAAAGAATAAACAAAAGTTATTATTATTAAAAAATTAGAAAATATTTTCAATTTATTACAATTATTTTTAAAGATCACAATATTTTTTGTTTACTTTCAAAATAATTCACAAAAAAGTGTTGCACTATAATTTTTTTTTAATTTAAACAAGAGATAATGAGTAAAAATATGCAATTAAACTGTTTTTTTCTTGAAAATTATTGGTAACATGAATTTCTAATGATATCGATAAAAGAATTTATTAAAGTTATCGAAAAATTTGAAAACAGTTTGAATTCGTTACAATTGTTCTAAAATATATTGCTCACAAATATACTTTTTTATTCTACAACTTTACCAATATTTATTTATTCTATAGATCCTATTCTTTTTAATATCAAGCGTCAGAAATTAAATTAAATTAATCATTCATAATAGTTAATAATTATAATAATTAATAATTAATTAATTTTTGATTTTTGAATTAAAGTTTCGATTTTCAAAATGAAACAGTCCAAGAAGTCTAAGAAAGTCTGAAGGTAATTTGTAGATCCTGTTGCGATAAACAATCATCATTCCTAATATTTTTTTTATAAAATGCATAGTTTCCGGAAAAGTTGAATTTTTTATTTTTGATCAAATTTCTCATGATTACAACAAAAACTATGCATGCAATGAGAAAATTTTCCCAAGAAAATTTTTAGACCTACTAGGCTAAATAATTTTTCTCCTGATCACTTTTTCGTATCTCATGGTATTTGGCTCAAAATTTCAATTTTTCATGAGAATATTTTTTTTCTTTCTTTTTTTTTTTAAAAAATGCTGGTTAACTAACTATTTCTTTCTTTTTAGGTCCTGAAAAACTACCAAAAAAATCTCAAATTCTTTGAGTGTGTACACTTGAAAATTAGTGCATCATATTTGAAAAAGGTAAAAAAGAAAATTCTTTGAATATCAACAAAAAATGGTTCTTATACATTCCTAAGGGTAACTCAAATTAAATAATGATATGAAATAAAATTTGTACTTTATTTTGCAACATATAACAGTTGTAAACGTTTCGACCTCTAATTTCAAGGGTTTCTAGACGAACTTCCGGGAAGCGCACGTAACGATTTTTCCGTGTGAATAATTTCAAATTTATATTTGATTGGGGTCTTGTCATCTAGTGGACAACCCGCGATTTCCGCTGCGATCAATGGAACAACAACACCGCTGTGCATGTTTATTTTCACCAGCTGGTACCCCCTTTCAGTACGTGCATATAATCTACGAGCGATTGCACTTTCTTCTGTTTCTTTCAATAATCCAAATACCTCACCATTGGACCTTGATAATACAATTTGTTTTGTAGTTCGTACGGGTATATGAATACCTTTCTTTGTTGCAAATTGCATTGGTTTATCAGGTGGAAAAGTGTACTCTCGAAGTTCGAAACACCAGTCCGGATTGCTCTGGGAAATGAGTCGATTAAATGGAAGTTCTTTGAGTTCAAATCCAAATATGTATGAAGAACGACGCCTGGCAGTAGGCGACTTAGACCTATACCTGGCAGGAGAATGAGGGAGGGCAGGAGAATGAGGGAGGGCAAGAGAATGAGGGAGGGCAAGAGAATGCGGGTGGGCAAGAGAATGAGGGGGGGCAAGAGAAAGATTCGTATCTGGAGAACGTCTGGCAGAAGAAGAAAGTCTGACACGAGGAATACGAGGACGAAGAGAAGGTTTAGCAGCAGGAGAAGACTTGGCAGGAGAATGACGAATGGCAAGAGAAAGAGTCGTATCTGGAGAATGTCTGGCAGAAGAAGATAGGCTGGGTCGAGGAGTGTCAGGATGAAGGTCACTGTTGCGCAAACGATCGGATTGTGAACTTGAATCTGCAACAAGAAACACAGGATTATTTCTTAAAGTAAACAATCGTATCTAAAAAGATGTGATAGTTATTCAGTAATTTTAAGTCCTATAAAGGAATTTAAAGGGATTTAATTGACGACTGGACAATATTGCGCCAATCTGGGTGTTATCGAATATCTAGAACATGAGTCGTCTCTAGAAAACTCTGCATTATGTTCCCAACCCTACCATATTCCACAAAACCCTATAATCTCCTCTAGCAATTTCAACGAAACAATTCCAAACTACTTATATGTAGGACAGCCAAAGCATTTCTAAATTGAGACTCACATGAATCACCCTCCAAAAACTGCAGGGAAGTTCATAAACCCAAAGTAATTTTTGTCAATCCCGAAACATCACTCCTGGAATTTTTATTGAAACAATTTAGCAGTGAAATCTAAAAAGACAAAATAGTCACACAAGTTACCTTTCAGAGGGAAAATCATGAGTTCTATTAGAAGCAGGTTAGAGTTTTGGTCGCACCGGAATTCGTTCGAAGAGGACAAAGTCAAAGCCCTAAATTGCTCGTAAGGATATCATTTCAGAGATGGAAGACAGCAATAGAAACTTTTCGAACTCAACAAGATAGGGATTATCACAAGGACGCTTGTATAGATGCACAACATTTCCAACTTATTTAAAAAAACAGGACATAGTAAGCGAGCTCGACAAAAGCCAAAAAAAGATGCAGATTGATGATCGAAGGAAATGATTGTCAATTATACTTGCTGTTCTCTTCTGTGGTCGGCAAGGGATTTCTTCGAGAGATCATCAAGATCATGGTCCACTTTCAGCAAAAATGCCAGTAGAAAATGATGGCAACTTCAGAGCCTTGCCAAGATTCGCTTCGGAAAGAAACAACGGTGATTTGAACTAATATCTGGAGACAGCCAGTAAAAATGTAAAGTACTTGAGTCCACGTATGCAAAATGAAATCATCGAAGCTGCAGGCAAAATCATAGTATCGAACTTGGTGAAACGCTTCTCGATGTTTCGTAGTTATTGCTGATGAGACCACGAATGTTCGTGATATTGAACAGTTAGCGCTTTGTGTACGATTAGTTGAAGACCAAAATCGGAGAATGTTGCATCCAAGAAGATTTCTTGCATTTTGTGGCTGTCAACGATGTAACTGGAAAAGGACTGGCAAACATGTTGAAACATCTTGGCATCAATATTTCTCATCTGAGAGATCAAAGTTCTTCTACAAATTTTTCTGATTCAATTTCAATGAATTCATAAGATGTTTCTCGAGTATTCAATGGAAGAACAATTCAAGGGTTGCGCTGCAGAAGTCAGGAAGATCAGTCCCAAAGCTAATTATCTCTGCTGTGCAAATCACAGTCTCAGTTTAGCCATCACACACGCTTGCCATATCACGCTCATCAGAAATTGCATTAGGACAATAAAGGTTGTCAATTTTTTTCGTCGTAGTAACAAAGCTGACTATATTTCACAAACAAAAATTAAGGAAGCCTGTAGCAAACACGAAACAAACACGACTATCGAAGTTTTACGAAACGTAGTGGATGGAGTAGCTTGACTCCTTGCATCTATTTTCTGAGGTGCATATAAATACTTGTTTGTCTTTTGAAGAATGCGATCAAATAATGACCTAGGTCGAAGGAATTCATCCTCGTGCATTGCTGTTTCAATCAGAATGTCTGATTTCGTTAATGCAGATGTTTAATTTGAAAGCATCTTTGATATTACCACATAAATTTCTGAAGAAGGAGACCCACTACTTAGACGAACTGGATTCCAGATTTCTTCAACACCGTGATATTTCATCAAATGTTCAATACCTTCTACCATCAAAAATAGCAAACCTGGGTTTGGAACAATTGAAGAAAATGTGAAAAGTTTTGAAACTCAGTGGTCAAACGATGTCATAGTTACCGAAGAGTTCGAAGCTGAAGGTACAATGTGGAAAAGGTATAAGTTTTCGATTTTTCATCAAATAAAGAAATGTTACTTCGGTTTCTAGCCGGGTCTTATACGATATTTCAAGTAAAGAAAGTACCATCTGTGTACGTCTCAACCTAAAGATTGCTTCAGTTGATTAAATCGCAAAATTTCTATTTGCGTAACACTCAAACAAGATTAACTTGAAATTATAGACATATTATATATCATTATATTCACCAATAAAGTTAAAGATGAAAACCAATGATAAACCCAAACTGTAGACAATCTTCATCTTGTCCGATGAGATGGAAAACTGATGAATGTATTAATGAAGAAATCGACTGACAATCTATCGAGCGAATATTCTAGTGCTCTAGTTGCTAATATTATCTATACTATAGTCCTTATCTCTTAGCCGAAAGACGTCAAAATTGTCCTTCTGAGATATTTACATTTAATATGAGTCAGTTCCAAGAAAATAAATTGGGCCACTTAGGAACAGAATATAATCACATTCTCTTCCTAATGAGAACAATGAGTAAAATTTGACTTTGTCGGCTTTCATCAAATCTCCACGTTTTGAGACCCACTGAGTCAAAACAAAAAAATCAATATTTAGGAAGATGTGTTTAGGTCAAGGGTTAACGTGACCTCGAAAGGTAAAATAAAGGTCAAAGTACGCTGTCATAGAAGCTCGTAGGAATCTCGCAGAATAAGAGAAAGAATTAGTAACTCAAATTAAATAATGATGGAGAACAAAATGTGTACTTTATTTTGCAATGTATGAATAAGCAGCTCCAGTCCGAGGTACAGAAATTATTAACACGTACACTGAATATAATAGAGTTCGAAATAGTATGGGAAATTTCGAATTTTTGACACAGTTGAATCGAGCTTTAAAAGTACAGGATATAACAGTTGTCAACGTTTCGACCTCTAATTTCAAGGGTGTCTAGATGAAAGTGCGGGAAGCATACGTAACGACCTTTTTGTGTGCATAATTGCAAATCTATTTTTGATTGGGGTCCTGTTATCTAATGGAAAATCCGCCTTTTCTGACGTGATCAACGGAACAACAAGACCGCTGTGCATGTTTATTTTCGCCGGCTCTTGGCCCCTGATAGTACGTGTATATAATCTACGAGCGATTGTTCCTTCTTCTGTTTCTCTCAAGAATCCAAATACGTCACCATTGGACTTTGATACTACAATTTGTTTCGCAGTTGGTACGGGTGCATAAATACCGTCTTTCGTTATAAATTGAATTGGTTTATTGGGTGGAAAATCATACTTTCGAAGTTCGAAACACCATTCCGGATCGCTGTAGGAAACAAGTCGAATGAATGGAAGTTCTTTGAGTTCAAAGCCAAATATGTGTGAAGAACGACGCCTGGCAGTAGGCGACTTGGACCTGGACCTGGCAGAAGAATTAGGAAGGGCAAGAGAAAGAGTCGTATCTGGAGAATGCCTGCGAGAAGAAGAAGGTCTGCCACGAGAAACACGAGGAAGAAAAGAAGGTTCAGAGGCAGGAGGAGACGTGGCAGAAGAACGAGGAATGCCAAGTGAAAGAGTCGTATCTGGAGAATGTCTGGCAGGAGAAGTTGGTCTGGGTCGAGGAGTGCCAATACTAAGCTCGCTGTAGCGCATACGATCGGATTGTGAACTCAAATCTGCAACAAGAAAGAGAGGATTACATTTTTTTTAAATACACAATCATATTGTCTGAATGTATTCTTTTATATAATATTATTGTTATAACTAATTAAGGGTTATTTACTTTACATTTACATTTTTTATCAAAAATGTACATCATGGAAATATCTTACATATTTTATCTTGATGCTTGTCCTTCTGTGATATTTACATTTGATAAGAGTCAGACTGGAGAAAAAAAAAATTTGTTAAAAGGTTCGTAAAAACTGATTTTGCTATTTATGTAATCTTATTAGTTTTCAGGGGCATAATGCTATTTAGTGACAAAAAATTGCCAATAATAACAAATGAATAAGCGATTTACAAAGTTTTAAACTATTTCTTAATCTATGATTGTCCATGGGTAGAGAGCAAACTGATTTCTGGTGTATTTGTTTATATAAATAATTTTTAACAATAAAATAAAATTTTGAATACCATTTTATTGCTTTTTAAATCTATTTTTAATAATTCTGACCAACCTCAAAGTAGTATATTATATATTATTATATTCACCAATAGAATTGAGGATGAACGCCAAGATTAAACTCAAAGTGTAGACAGTCTTCATCTTATCAAATCAAAGAGAAAACTGATGAATATATTTAATGAAGAAATCGACTGATAATGTATCTAGTGAGTATTGTATAAATTTATTAACTGATATTATCTATACTCTAGTCGTTATCTCTTAGCAGAAAGGCATTACATTTGTCCTTCTGAGATATTTACATTTGATAAGAGTCAGTTTTTAGAAAAAAAATTTGTCAACGTAGTTATAAATAAATAATATCACATATTTTATAAATTATACATGCCTAATATCCCTGGTTTTTTGTATTTTCTTGTAATAAAGTAAAAAAATTGACAATAAAGTACAAGTTTCTACAATTCAAAAGTTTGTATAACTTTTTATTCATTTTTTTTTTACTTTGTTGGAAAATTTTACGAAGCTAAATGAAAATTTTGAACGTTATAATTTTATTTGTTTTATTTTTAAAAAATTTCATATGCAGGTGAAATTATTGTTCAAGAGATATTCAGAAGTTTTGAAAAGATCCAAACTTAATTTAAAAGTGGAAAAGATTTCGAAAAATAAAAAACTATACTTAGATTTTTGAAGATTTCGAAATTAAATTTTTAAGCTTTTTAGGCATCTTTGAAGGTTTTAAGAAAATGAACAAATTTTTCAAGTTAGCTGGATAAATTTAAAATGATTTTAAATTCTGAAAAATTAATTTTAAGAGAATATTAAGAAAGATTTTAATCAATTTTTTGAATAATAAATGACAATTGAACCATTATTAATTTGGAAAGTAATCGAGTAAGTTTAAAATATATTTCAAAGTTTTGAAAGGATTTAAATGAATAAAAAATTTGTATTGAAATTCCTAGAAAAACTAACAATTTCTTTTTCATCAATTTTAAACGAATATTTCATCAGATTTCCAAAATTTTCCAAAAAGAAGCGGGATGATTCCAAAAAGACGAATTTACAACAAAATACCAAACGAAAAAAAATGATATTTCAAAGTACACTCGCACCCCGATTTAGTAAGGAGAGTTGCGATTCTCGCCTCGGAAGGGCCGCAGTGCGCGAGTACTCAGTAGAGTATATTGCGCAATATTGTGCATTCTAATATTGTGCATTACTTAAGCATGCTTTAATTGAAAATTCAATTAAAAATTAATTTATTGAGTTGGAAATTTACCTTGTTTACGAGATAATTTAAGTATGTAGTTCAAAATAATTAAATTTTTTTTAGAAATTTGTTCACTTTTATGGTAGAATATTAATCTTCTTGTTGAAAATTGATTATTTTGGTTGAAAATTAGTTATATTTTTTGTTGCATATTATTTGCCTTGACTCAAAATTGAAATTTTTTATGTGTAATTGTGAATTAATTTTTTTTAGTTTAAAATTTAACAATGTGATCAAAAATTAATTTATTTTGTTAAAAATTTGTCGTTTTTGGTGGAAAATCAATCTTCTGGTCTGAAAATTTATGTTTTTGGTTAAAAATTTAAATAGTTGGTTAAAAATTCAACAATTTTGGGAATTTTTTTTTTTCAATGTAGCTGCTTTGGTAGAAAATAAAACTAACTAGAATAGGGTAATTTTTAGTTGAAAAATTAATTTTCAATAAAAAATCAAATTTTTAACCAAAGAAATTAAATTTCAACAAAAAAGATTAATTTTGTACAAAAAAAGAATAATTTTGTACACAATACATGAATTTTCTACCAAAAAGATTAAATTTATATACAAAAAATTTTTGCCCAAAAATTTAGTTAGATTTGAATTTGAAAAATTAATTTTCAGTTTAAAAAAACTAATTTTCAACCAAAGAAATTAATTTTTAACCCAAAAAATATAATTGAATTAGTCACCATGAAGATTAATATTCTATAAGAAAATAAAATGTTTCAAGAAAACACAAAATGAACTTCGAGTCAAGGAAATGAATTTTGAGCCAAAAAGATTAATTTTCTACAAAAAAATTAATTTTTAACAAAATACATGAATTTTCCACAAACAAATTATTTCCAAAGATAAATGTTTCACCAAACATGAAATAGTTAAATTTTCAGTTTAAAAAATTGTTTTTTTGAAATGTTGAAAAAAATATATATAAATTTGAAAAAAAAAATTATTTTTCAACTAAAATGATGAGTCATCAATCGTCATTCACGATTAATGAAAATCACGAAAATTTAATCAAATAGCTCTCAAATTATATAAGATTTTCCGTGAAATTCATAACAAAATATTTTTATTATTTTTCAAAAATTTATAAAGGGTGATGAAACTTTTTTTTAATTAGTTTTTAAACCGTGATAATCGATTATAAAAACACAATCCTTATTTATGGGAACTATAAAAAGTATTCACCATAAAATGAATTTTTATGGCTCGTCGAATACAATAAAAATAAATAATAAACTGACAAGTACGAGGATGAAATGAAAAAATGTTGTGATTCTAAATATACGAAATCACATCCCCAAGTATCAAAGTCGTGTATCACCAGAAATAGACCCCATGGGTGTTCGACCCAAAACCATAAAATAATGCGTCTGCCCAAAGACATTCGATTCGACGAAAAAAAAATAACGCTCACGAATATTTTTTTATTTTAACTTTATGATATACAAAAACAATAAAATTACAAAGGCCTAAAATCCGGATTTGAAAGTGTGTAATCTGAATTCAAAAAGTGTGCTGTAGTAATTTAACTTTATATTCTAAGTCAAATTAGCAATTTTATAAGTTATTATTTTATGGGTATTGAGAGTGAAAATTAATATTTATTCAAACTATTATTTTCTATTCTATAATTTATCATAATTTTGATTTATTTGTTGCAAGCTTCACAGGTTTTCCTCTATGTTTCTTTTTCCCCCTTTACACGTTTTTCCACTTTAATTGGAACTGAATTAATGGGACGACTGAAAAATCCCGAAAAATAAAATTCCCGACGCTGTTAAATTCCCGAATAATGAAATCCCCAAATTATGAAATTTCAGAATAATGAAATTTCTGAATTGTAAAATTTCCGAATAATAAAATTCTCGACAGTCTATAATATTACCGAATTCGTAAATTCCCGAATAATAGAATTCCCAAATTTAAATGTTCTCGAATAATAAAATTGCCATACTATAAAATTCCCAAATAATAAAATTCCTAAAAATTTTATAATATTACTGAATTTAAAAATTTCCGAACACTAAAATTCCTGACAATTTATAATATTAACGAATTCGAAAATTCCCGAAACTTATAATATTACCGAATTCGAAAATTTCCGAATAATAAGATTTTCGACAGTTTATAATATTACCGCATTGAAAAATTTCCGAATAATAAAATTCCGGACAATTTATAATATTACCGAATTCGAAAATTCCCGAAATTTATAATATTACCGAATTCGAAAATTCCCGAATAATGAAATTCCTGAACAGTTTACAATATTACCGAATTCAAA
>JAABKJ010003192.1:0-26396 GCA_011634705.1 Andricus grossulariae
TATCGTCATGCCAGCTGAGAGCAATCTTGTCTTGGCTGATGGTGTGAACTTCGTGCTTTCGGCTTCGGATTAGGTGTAGGGTTTTAATCAGATTTTGACAAGATATGAGAGTCTGCTTATAATTGTTGAATGTTATGGCTTTTAATGTCGACCCTTTGACACCCTTAGCCCTCTTTTTTGCATCATCGTCCAGAACTTTGTATGCATATAATTTCGATCTCAAGCCCACAAATTCAGTCATTATTTGGCCGTGGCATTCATCTTTCTTCAGGCCTAATACATTCCTATTCTTTAGAGGAATTCCATAAACATTATCTGGAGGATATTCTGACGTGTTAAATTCATAAATATCCCGTTCAATGTATTCGTAAAAGTTGGGAACAGTGAAATAATAGATGAGACTCTCTGTGTCTGTATTTAGTAATTTTGCACAATTTCCAAAATCTGGCAGGATATAGTTATCATGAAAATCGTACGTGATGATTTTGGAGATATCAAAAACCGTGAGTCCAATGTACATAGGTATATTAAAGAAAATTTCAGTTTTATTCATTTCAATAATAACCATATCCTCATCGAATATGGTACAACTATGAAAATTTGCTTTAGCAGTTAGAGCTTTCGCACCATATCTCCCCTCCCATTTTGTTACAAGCTTGACATCTTTGTGCTTCCTGAAGTTTTCCATACTCTTTCCAAAGACGGAATTGTTCATCAATTTATAGAAATTATTTTCAAATTCGTTGGTTGCTCTTCTTCTATGTTCTGTGTTTAAATTAATGTACTCGTTTAGCCATGCCTTTTTTTCGAATTATAGCACTCGATGAATTTTCGTTAGTTTTATGCCTAATTTCAAGTACATTTTTAGATTTCGGTAGTGTAGAACATAATTTTTCTTTGGTAGCAAATTGGTTACTAACATTGGAATTGTACATTTTGAACCAGGAGGCACAAAGTGTTCTGGGTATAATGGAAGGTCCTTATGCAAATCGTGAAGCTCTTCTGGATACTCTAGATCAACAACTTCAAGAATATAGACTTCAGGTAAATCATCAGGTACATTAAAAAAATTTGAATTATTTTCAAAATTTTCAAGCCATTCAAAATCTTGATATTGTAAATATTCACTCATAGCTTTACCATACTGATTGTTGGTGTCAAAATAAAAAATGTATGATTCTGGATCGAATGGATTGCAATCTTCTCCCATAATACGATTGTTTGCTTTTGCAAACCTGTTTGAGAACTGTGAAACACCACCTCTGATTGCTTTCTGAATTAATGGTAAAATTTATGCATCAGTTTGTAAATGCAATTAATTTCCTGTGTACTTTAGCATTGCATCAAAGAAAGTCCCGGTGCTGTGTAATAGTGCAAAGGGTCTAATTTATATGTTGCAAAACAAGTTTTTCTAAAATTTTTTAAAATGTCTGCCAACAGTAAACATCGGTTTCGAGGTACAGATCTGAATACTGCCCTCAATTTTGCAAATTAAAAGTTTCGCACACTTTACACGCATGTTGATAATCTTTATCGGAAATGTGGAAATCATTTAATTTTGAATAGAATGCCTCTTTTGGCGGTAAACTCTCTTCTTCCAATTTTTTCCAACTGTCAATGTAGTCATATGGGAATACACCTCTTCTCGTTAACAGATTGAATTCACTGTCATTTTTGCAACATTTTCTTGTAATTGTTTTTTCATTTTCATTGAGATATGAGGCCAATTTTTCTAGACATTTTGGCATGAATCGGAAAGAGTCGATAAATCTGAGTTTGAATTCAGTATCTGGAACATCTTTCGTAAATGAGATATATTTTTCTTTATAAATTGGCAGTAAGGAGACATGTCCCTCAAAACTTTGGGCTAACTCTTTGATGAAAAAGTGTGAGTCGTAGCCAGATAAATTATGGAAAACTACTGGGATTTCATGAGAGTCTTTGTAATTTACGTTGCAGCTTCCGTGTGCTGGGCCACGTTACTAACCTGTAAAGTGGCAGTGATCGCGATGTTTAACATCATCTTTCTTAAATTCTTTATCACAAATGTGACGTACTTTGGCATTTAGAAAATCTTGTTTTCGCTATGGTGTTAATTTTCCATTGGTACGAGATTTTACAAACGAGAATTTACTTCAACTGCTAAATCTTTTAATTCTTTTAAAAACCATTCAAAACAGTCTTTTTCACGATATACTTTTGGTTCTGAAGTTGAATCATCAAAACTGCACTATGTATAATAAGCAACACTGGTAGGGATATGCTTTTGATACGCCGCTTGATCTATTTGTGGATTTGTAACTGGTTCCAGCAAACATTCGATGTCTGCATACACTGCAAATGGTACATTTTCTTTGTATCTATAATTTTTGAATTTTAATATGTTCCCACCCTCCTCCTCTGTTGGGAGTACGACTCTACAGTCCTTTAAATTTTCACAATCAGCTCGGTGGTTCATTAGCGATTTTTCCAATTTGAAATGGCACAAGCACCTATCGCAAAAGAATATATGACGTTTTCCTTTCGAAAATTGTGAACTAACTAATCGAGAGAGATGTTGAATCCATGCGAAATGATACACTGGATTACTTTCGCTGACATCAACATCAAAATTGGTATTTTCAAGCATTAAAAGGTGAATTGTGGGGGATCTAGATTTTTTATTGCTTATATACAGATGGAAAATCTCATTTTTTCCCCTATTTTCATCGTGTTCTATACCGTAAACATTTATACGCAATTCATTAATTTTTTCAAATTTTTTGATCTTTTCAAAAGTGATGAGAAAGTAGATTCCAGCATGTTTCACGAGTGTATCAAAATAAGGATAGGAAGTAATGCGATCTGTGTTCTTGTCAGCAGGGCAAAGGGCAGCCATTACCGACCAGAGAAAACAGTACTCGTCATTGTTCTCAACATTTACAACTGCTCTTCTGTCTGTAATAAATTTCGGCAATCTCACAAATGTTGATAAGCCAAAAGTCGCTCTCTGAGTTTACTCTCAAACCATTCATTAATTTCTGTCAATTCTAAAATTAGTTCATTCTTAGTATTGAAGAATTTATTCGCTTCAATTCCCCTACCCTCTTCTATAGAACTGAATTTTTCGGCAAGAATAGCATTCTTTTTTAAACCCCCACCGAAACTTTTCAAAGCCTTTTTTATCCTATGCGTAATTATTTGTTTTGAATCTTAAAAAAAAACTATCTAAATCTTTATATGTTGAGTTTATAATCAAACCTGTTCTCACTCGACTCTTCAATGCACACCCAGATCTTGTTATCTGATCCCGTCTCCTTTCCTATCCAAGCCCTCGTTGACACCAGTTCCACTTTTCTGAAGTTTCTTGAATAGTCTGTTCCTTGATGTGAGTAGCCCAATGGTTGGTAGAAGTTTATTTTTTTCGCCCAGAAATAGATTCTGCTTTTCCTGCCGCAAAATTTTATTCAGCCTCCGAATATCTTGGGTACATTTATGTGTCCAGTATGCAATCTCTGAAGTTGTTGCATTTTCATGCAAAATTTCATATGCACTGTCATACATCTTGACAACCTTCTTACAATCCGATGAATCCATTTTCGAATATTATCACAGGATGTTTAGAAGTCAAGTGAAAAAAAATTCGCTTTGGAGTGACTTTTGTAGTCAACCAATTTCACAAATATTCAAACAGATGGCTCTGAATTGTAATTTTAAAATATAAAGGAACACTAGACGATTTTCAGCACCAGGTTTCTTATCTCCAGTCCAAACGTGATATATGTCACTGAATCTAATTTAGTATTGAACTTTTCAAACGTCGAAAAAAGTATATATTAAAGTTTAAACAACTGTAATGTTGTACGAAAATAGTTCAAAAAATATTAAAAATTACAATATCAATTTTTTCACTTCACTTTATTGTTTTATGCTTGTGTATTTTTCTCAAATACCGGATGACAGCTGAGAGAAATATATGTGAAGCGCGTCTTTTATAGACGCACATTTGCTATCCTTGTCTAGTGACATATCTCCCTCTTTGTCCTAATGTTCTCGATCGTTCTATATTATAATCTATACGTTCGGGATATAATTTTTGCAACGTCAGATGTAATGTGTCATTAGAATAACCTTGAAGGTTTTTTACGAAAAATTTATTTCCAGAAATTGTGTAGTATTGCATTATATGATGCAACAAAGTTATAAAACGTTCTACATTATAATCGGCACGTTTCGAATATAAAGTTTTGCGAAGTAAAAAGAAATGTAATGCCTCATTAAAAATCACAAACAACCTTAAAGATGTTTGTAAAAAATGTTTGACTTCTGAATTAAATTAGTCAAACTAAAAGAAATAAAATGATCCTCGATTTCTAGAAACTATGTTATACAGTAGCCTTAGTGGATGATTGAAATTTTTGAAATATTTTATTATATTTATTTTGTAATTAGCTTATTTTTGATAAATTTATTTTAAATTTTCAGCGTGCAATAGACAAAACTGACCTTTCTAAATAAGAGATGAAAAACGACCATACATCGGTGAATAAAAAGGCATGTGATCTCATATCAAGTGTTTTTATATTACGTAAAAAGCAATAAGTGCTGAGCAGTGTACCCTTATTATATATAAGTTAAAGCACGTGTGAAAAAAGCATACGATAAAATGCACGCTGCATTATCTCTCTTTCGAGTCTTGTAATTGCTTGCAGTATCTTATTTCATGTGACACGTCGAGAGGTTGACGGGCCTAGCATATGGCAAAAGAATGATTTTCAAACGTTGTGGTTCGACTAAGAAAGCGAACATTTCCGAGCAGTAAAAGAAGTGATCTCTAGAGAACGAACGCAAAGTCTAATGAAATGTATGCAGACTTAGACGGTCAGTGCATCCAATGTTTTCTAAAACCAAAACTTTTAAACACGTCTGGATTTTATATCGAGTCCGCGATCGCTCGCTACTCGAAACCAGAATAAAGCGATAAGAATCCTGAGCACATAGCCCACCATAAGAAATGCTTTATACTTATAGATACTCTTTTACCTATATTATTCGATTGGCTTAAAAAATACTTTCTAATAAACATTTTTTTTATCTTCCTCTTTATCCTTGATTTCTAGAAGATTCTACATTATAATCAACACGTTTAGGATATACTTTTTGCAACGCAAAATGTAATGCGTCATGAAAATAACGTTAAACTTGTTTACCAAAAAAAATTGTGCCGTTCAATTTGACACCGTCGTCAAGAATGTTCTAGAAGAATGTTGAATATGTTATCTATAAGGAAGCAATACATGAAAATTTAGATAGCAAAAACCAGGATGTCAAACATAGCCCTCCGTATCAAATTTCAATTGTATGCCTGCACCCTTTTGCGCATTAAATAAATATTTTATCTGTCAGGAAGCAATAAATCATCCTTCTTGTTTTTTCCCATAACTATATGACGCAGTAGAAGCTGCCAGGACTAAGCAAAATATCACCTTGAAAGTATTTACGCGAAAAAATTCTTGAGATAAGAAATAACCTTGAACCTGTTGTTACATGCATTTGGCTGGCACAATTGCGCAATATTACTCTGTGACGTCAGCTGTAGAATGTTCTTGATGTCTGCAAAGTAGATCCCAGTACCCCTCTTGCATCAATGTCTGTAAGGTAGGAATTATGATGACGTCATCAAGAATGTCGGTAAGAAAGGAATGCATGATGACGTCATCAGGACCCATCGAGAATATTCTAGAAGCTTAGCACGGACATGAACCGCTTTGTTAGAAAAAATTAGCCCGGACACGAACCACTACAGCTAGAATCTTCTTGATGTAGGTAAGGTAGGAATCTTGCGTTATAACCCGCCTAGATTATCTAATGTGACTATATTATCTCATATTCGGAACGATTAAGAAGATCGCTGTTTATAGAATCCATCAATACGCTGACGTGCGGGGAAGCTGTATTGATATTTTCCATTTTTAACAAACGTCGTGGAATATTCCATGAAGATTACAGCGATTTGAATTAATTGATTATGGCGTTTCTATTTCATAATAAATGCCAGCAGTCTGAATGAGAAGTAACTTTAATTGAAATAGTCCTGACGCAGATTCATAGACCTGATTAGTCAGTTTATTATAATGATACACTAGTTGACGCCATAGCAGTCAGACAAGGAATAATGCCTTTGGAGCCGAGGCCATGCCGGGTCGGTCCCACGAAGAAAGAATACAGTGTTCTGCCCTTATCTGTATAAAGGGAGAGAGTGATATCTATCTATTCTCAGCCTAGGAAACTACACTATTTTGGAAGAGTGCATTTATGAAGCAAGAATATTTTTACTTATTTATTCTAGCTTCACACCTCCCCTGTTAGAGTGAATTTCTCCCGAAATTCTTCGTAGTTTCATACATTACTTTCTCCTAAGCTTAATAGGTTTATTATCTAACTTACTCTCTGAATCTATAGAAGGCCCGCTCACTGGTACATAGGTGACTACTTGTGGTTTTATTTCGTTGTTTATCTTATTGGTAGTATAACAAAAATTAATGCAAAGGTTAGGAAGACATTTCCGAATTAATTCGCAAACTCCGCATTTATAAAGCGCAAATACTGAAATAAGGATTAGCGAAGTGTAGCCTAGATAAGAAAGAATGTCCGTTGCCCTTTCTTTCCAAGAATGAGATCTTCTGACACTCTGTACTTTATTCAAAACAGTTTCTATCTCATCTAAAGATTTTCCGGCTTATTTTAACTCCTGGTCATTTAATTGTCCTTTTAAGGGTAGGAATTCATTTTTTACAAGATTTAGATCGTATTCTGAGAATGGAATTGTAACATTTTTTCGATATGAAAAATTCTGTGTTTTTACTTTAGTTTTGCTTAAATTTACAATAGTGTATTCGGCATGTAGAATACAGTTAGCTAGAGCTTTAATTAAAGTTACTCCTGTTATTGTCTTTTTATAGTTTTAATTTTCACAGTAAATTTGTACGATCTCCTCCTTGTTTGGAATTATAATAATACCCTGCTCGTTTTGTAGAATGTAAAATACAGTTTGATCGATAATAATTACGTTTATCTGACACATTTTTTTGTTTATAATTTTAACGCTGTTTTTTATCAGTTGTGTTTCATAGGATTTAGTTTCTGTTAGGAGATAGCTAGGGTTCTTTCTTTAACAAATTTTGGTAATGCCTAGTAATTTACAGTAACTAAGTTCAATTTCTGTCGTAGGGATGTAAAGAGTTTTTTGATCGTTGATCAATACATAATTTTTATTTGGGATTACGGTGATAAAATTATCCCCCTTTCGTAGTGGTATCGGAATTAAGTGATTTATCTTATAGATATCTTTTTCAAGAATCGGCATTTGAATTAAGTAGATAAATTTATTATTTATCAATAAAATAGTTATTTCGGCAATGTCAATCAAATGTTGATAATTTTCTTCTACTAACTGAATGCTATGTTTTTCATTGTTTTCCTCTTTGAATTGTTTAAATCCCACTATAAGTGTCCTCGAAGGTAGAATGTGTTTACCGTCATTTATTGCATCAATCAATAATGATATGTCTTCACTTAATTCTGATATAACAACTGTCATGATTGTGATCTGATTAGCCATTACTATGTTTCGATATTTTCATTCGTCTAATTGGCTAACGTGTTATAACTATCTACAATGTTTTTATTTTTTCAAAACAAGGAATCTACGTCGTGCGTGGCTGCATTCAAAATAGTCCTAATTACTTTAGTCTGATTTTGAAGTGTATTTTCAACATTTTGTTTTGGGAATACAATTGGTCGAGTTCATGGTTGCTATAATCTAAATCACCTTGGGATAGTGTTTCGAAAAGTGTCTTTGAGATGATTCCAACAAAATTGAAAGCTCCCCTTTTGTACCGATTTTTTCTTAATAGCTGATTGAGTAACAATCTTCGAGTATTCAACCTTTTTATTCGGGATTTTAAGGTTTCGAGTTCAAATTGTTCCAAAAATTGATTACATCGTTCGAAGACCAATTTATATAAGAGATTAATTTGTTCTTATATTTTGTCAATATTGTGTGTGTCAACGGATGAAATGAGTCGCCATGTAGTGTGATAGATTTTCGCAGTACCAAGGTCCTCGATGAATATGGTGGAACCATCGAGTGAAGTGAGAGTCACTTAGGTGAGGGTCACTTAGGTTAGCAGATGTAATCGAAAGAAGTGAAAGCAGTAACCAAGTGAAATGCATTAAAAAAAAAACATAAAATAAACCGATCAAGCTATTGGTAGAAGGGTTTCAACCTATTAGCATGTAGAGTGTAATGCTGATTATTGTATAGAATTTTATAATCAGAGGAACGAACGCGTTTGCATATGATATAGGGTCCGAGCCATTCACTCGCTAATTTTGTTTCTTTACTGTCATTATGCAATAATACTAAATCTTCTGGTTCGAAGAGAGGATTAGTAATCATTATTTTTGCATCCTGCTGCCTTTTTAGTCGCTTCTGTGTTTTTTGAATGGCAGTTCATCCTATTCCCAAATATTCCTCATGTCTCTTTCGCCGAATGTCTAACAGTTCTTGTTGTGTTAACGTCGTGGTTGTTGCTAAGGCTGAAGGTAAATTGGCTTTTCTTCCGAATCTCATTTCAAACGGCGTTAAACCTGTACTTTTATGGACTGCGGTATTAAACGCTAAGCATTTAAGGTTCAAGTTTTGATCCCATTCCGTCTCATTATCGGCCATGTATGTTGTTAACAAATCTTGAATTGTTCGTTGAGTTCTTTCGAGGGCTCCATTGCCTAGTGGATGGAAGGCAGTTGTTTGGATATGCTTGATTCTGAAAAGGTTTTCAAAATTTTAAGCTCATTCCGATACAAAATTAGCGCCCTGGTCAGTTAAGATGTGCTTCGGCGAAGAAAATATGTAAACGTAATGATCTAGCAGGGTTGATAGTATTCTTTCGTTGTCGTTTCCCACAGTGCTATAAGAATTATATATTTCGTGAGCACATCTTGAATGGATAAACTATATTTGTTTCCACTCGTTCTTCCGGTAAGGGGCCAACTATATCCATCGCGATCTTCTCATTTGGCTGCGTCGGCATTTCCGAAATGACTGCTTCAACCTTGGGACGAATTCTGGTCAATTTTTCGCGTTGGCATGTTTGGCATTTCTTAACGAAGTCGATTACATCTTTCTCCATATTTTCCTACGATGTTTGTTCGCGTAGTCTTTCGATTGTCTTATCCTCGCCAAAGTGGCCACGTTTGCGTGTGCCTTTTTCAACAGATTTTGTTTCTCTTCTTCACTCAATCTTTGTCAGGTCGTTCACACAGGAAAAATGTGTGTTCTGTGAATTTTTTCTGTAATAGAAAATTCAACATATCTCCGATGCGTACACGTTCCGTAATTTGGATTAAGGGATCTTTCGTGTGAAATTTAAGTATGCACCAGGTTTAGTTTCTGGTGAAATCTTTAATTTTTATGTAGAGGAGTTTGACCCATCTTTCTTCATCATAGTCTGGAAACTGGATTCTTAGCATAGAGAAATTATTTTGTTTGCTAATTTTAATCCAATTCTTTTCAGTGGCAACAGGTTTGATTTTCAATTTACTAGGCAGGCGGTTTCTTTTCCAGATTGCGTAATCGTTTTGAATTTCTCTTTCATCTATTGGTTCGTGATTTCGCAATATTTCAGAAATTGGTTGATTATTTTCGCCTGATGATGATGTATCAATCTCATCGACTTCTTGGGAGTCATTTACTTGATTTATTTGTGCATTCTCTCCCAATTGTTCTGAGAGATTTCGATCTTGAATAGGGTGCATTCTTGAAAGCGCGTCAGCTGCCGTGTTCTCCTTTCCTTTTTTATACACGATCTTGTATGCGTATGCTTCCATCTGAAATCTCCACCTCATCAACCTGGAAGAAGGGTCTTTCACGTTCAAAAGCCACGTCAAATGTGTGTCCTCAAAGTCAGGATATCTTAATACCGGTGCTGAGCAAAGAGCATATTCCAACATTTTAAAACTTGTTTCGCAAGATGGCGTCCAATTGAAGAGTTGGTTTTCCTTCGTCAATGCTGTCAATGGTTTAGCAATCGTGGATAATTTTTTTATACATTTTCTGTAATATCCAGCTAGTCCCAAGAAAGACATGACTTCTTTTTGGTTATTTGGTCTTTTGAAATTTTGGACCGAAGATAATTTATGTGGGTTTGGTTTCACTCCGTTTTCCGTGATCACGTGTCTCAGGTATTCCAGTTCCGGTCGAAGAAACTCACACTTGTCTGGTTGAAGTTTGAGTCCAGTAGTCCGTAAACGTTCAAACAAGATAACGAGATTTTCGTTGTGTTCTCGGAGTGTGCTTCCAAAGACAACAATGTCGTCCAGATAAGCAAAGCATATTTTTCCTACTAGTCCCCTTATTGCTGTGTCCATCAATCTTCGAAATGTGGCTGGAGCGTTTTTGAGCCCGAAAGACATGTGGTTATAGTGAAAATGTCGATTACAGGAAGTGGGTAGGCATCTTGATCTGTGACGCGAGACTTGTGCATGGTAGTGGGTCTCCTTGAAGTGAAAAAATGTCGTGATAAGAGATCGCTATTTTTTGAATCTGTGTTTTGTGGGCATCTTCAATGTGTACAAGTCTTAAATTTCCATTCAATAATTTCAATCTAGCGTTTAATTCCTTCTGTGTAATGTAAGTTACACGCTCAGCTTGTTCTGGGCCAACATTGATAAACTTGTAATTTATCTCTTCGTCACTCAATCTCAAATCTGTTTCGGTTTTGTTACTAACAGGAATCATAACTTGTGAGTCAACAATACGGTAAATAGAGTTTGGAATGTAGGGATTATCTTCTATGAGAATGTGCCCCTGCTTTTTGTTTGTTTTCACGGTTAACATTTTTATGGTGTTTTTGGGATAAGGATACCGTCGTACTCTAAGGGATAGACCCTATCGTCTAGTCGGAGGGCCCTGTTGGACAAGTTAAACTGATAAGAGTATAGGAATGGTGTTCTGATGATGCCTTCCTCGGGTATAGGAAAATTTTCTGGTACAATCACAAAGAGATGTTCTTTCCCTTGAAACTTAAACTTGGTGGCTTCGTTTATCCGGTGCTTATCATTTCCCATTGAAAACTCTTTGTTCATTGAAATTCTCTGGTGGTATTTATCAATGCAATTTTCTTTTATAGCCTATTGTGGGTCGCACTGCGCGATACTGGTGACGTAACTGCATAATTCGTTACGTTGGGGAGTTAGCCCAATGCAACGTGGCTGACTCCAAGAGCCGGAGCTCTCGGGCGATGGGGTCAACACATGGCTGCGCACATGTTATTATTATTATAATTATTTGTTGACAAACAATATTCAAATCATTCAGTACATGATTCTGTGTCATTTCCCTCCCTAAAAATTATACAATTGTATGAAGAAGATCAAATATCTAAATGGAAATGAAAATATTAAAAATAAATGTATAAAAACGCGGAAAAGTACAAAAATATCGTAATATATTATGTGAATACAAGAATATCATCAGTTTAATTTCTTTAAAATTTTTGACAAAGAAATTAATTCTGAAACCGGTTCCGGCTATCCCAAAACGTCCCGTGGCTGCAACTAGCACCCTTGAAAACTTTCTCATTTCTGTTCACGCAATCGCATGACAATACACTACTCACTTGAAGCATGGTCATCCTTTTATAAACAACCTTTGTTATCTTGTATGTACTTTTCTTTTAGCACTTGAATTATGACAATGAAAACATTCCGAAGTGGGTTTTAAATGAAGAGATACCTGGATTTACCAGTCAACTAATCAAAATAAATTGAGATGCAGTAAAGTCTCCATCATCTCAAGACGCCATTATCTCAAGACCCCAACATTTCAAGCCCCCCGTATACATTATTTCAAATTGCGCAGTTCCGTCAACTCCCACCACGGTCCCTGTACACTCTCCTCCGCGTATGTGACTGACCAATGAAAAAACAGGCCCGAAGAGCGGGAAACCTTGAATTGAGTATTGTTTCACGACGTCATGAGAATACACACGACGTTTTTGAGAAAATATTATGAACGTAAGAGTCATAAAAGCACGAATAAATATATGACTCAAGTGTAGAATCTATTTTCTCAGTCATCTTCCATTCTTTTGTCGATTCACGACCTTTCAGTTTCACAAAACTAAATAAAATATGCTAAATGTCAGGTGAGTGGTACTCTCAAATCAAATTTCGGACAGTTGCTTGTATTTCGTGAAACTGGAAGGTCTTCAACCGATAAAAGGATGAAAAAACAGAATTGTGCAAACAAATTCTACACTTGAAAATATTACTATGCAGACCTTTATAACTTACCTTCACGTTTCGGAGATTTTCTCCAAAAAGTCGTATGCAGTTGCAGTACCATGTAATAACCTTCCTGACGGCTGGCATTTCCACCTGTCGACGTCATGCCACAAAACTCACTATTCCGCGAAATATTTAGGTCGTGTTTTGATTCTATAATATTGATTTTTAGTTGGCAAATTGTCGTACGCCAACAAAAATACTAACACCAACAAAGACTAATGGATCGCGACTTTCTCAACTGCGCAATAAGCCGAGACCGCCTGAACCGTTTTATGCGACTGACTATTCCTGCACTCGACCCGTCCGAGGCGAGAGTCGCAACCTTCTCTCGCCACACGTGCTTAGAAACTGCGTGGGCCAGCAGATCTAGGAATTTCGGTTGTAATTATTTGTGTTATTATTGATTTCAAATGACTCGCGCTTTTTGGCTGAAAAACTATCGACCGGCGTCACATCGATACAAGAACGGGGCAGCCAATGAGGGTCGTCGATAAAAATAAACTGCCCACTCGCGGTAAGGGGGGGGGGTCCCTCCAGCATTGAAAATAACAAATCGCTACCTTTCAAAGACGCAGAAATGTTGGAGACTTTACTGTATTTCTTTTGTTTGAAAAAAATAGGAAAATTTACATTTTTAGCAAACAAATTCAGTCGAACTGTAAATGAAGGGTTACAGTGTAAAACTAGATAACCAACATTTATGCCGAAAATGGGATATTTGCATACGAAATTCTTAAGAAATCAAATACATATTATGTGAACAGTATTTGTTTGAAACCCCATTTTTAATATAGTAATACAAAGAATGGTAATTCAAAACCAGATAACTGACTCTTTACTTGTCTTCCATCTTGTTCTTTTTTTTTTATTTCCTAACCTCTTACGTTACTTCAGACCTTTTTCTGACCATATATCGCTTCCTAAAAGTTGCTAATTACCGAAAAATAATCAAATATTTTTTCCAAAGAAAATCGCCGTAAATAAATCCATTTGTAACTTTCCTCAGCCCCAAAGTACAAATGAAATTCCCAACAAAAATCTTAAATCTTCAATTTCTACAAAAAACCACTTTTATAAGGCTTTTTTTTACTCTACTTTTTGCCTTGCGATTCTAAACGATATTTTCTTAAATTAGTATTCTCTATTTATGCAGAAACATACCTTTCTTCTTATTATAGACCTTTCAGCGACAAATAGTATGTTACATTGCGATACCGCTACACTAAATCTTTATTTTTCCGGAACAGATTAATTTTTTCGGATGAAAACCTTTTCATTCCTATTCAGCCACCCCAGATATCGGAAGCAAGATTTTATTGTTTACCTGAAAAGTTGGCGTTTTCATGATTCTAAATGGTGCCCAAATGACCTTATTTGAGCAGACTGTGTGCGAAATAATTTTCGCGCCTGCGCAGTTTGAAGATAGGTAACTTTAAACACTGGTGTTGGTATCTTCTTGGAATCAATTTAAACTCAACTTGAACACATATTTTGATGATTGAAGTTTTGTTTTTAGGATTTCCTAGCCCTTTTCGTCCGTCATACAAAAAGCCCTAAGCACAATTGAAAAAAATATTTATTCAACCTATTTTTTCAAAAAATTTTGTTTTCAAACATTTTATTTCAACAAAATTTGTTCACAAAATTAAAAAATCTTTTCTGTCTTTGAAATAAATAAATAATCCCGTCACTCTAAAACTTTCAGAACAATCTAACAAAATCGACAGCGAAACTTAGAAGGAAAATAAAAAAAAATTTCTCTTGAAGGGTACATGATAGAAGAATTTTTTTTCGATTCCTAATAATTACCTGATCGCGCAATGACAATGAGTACGCGCCGCCAGTGATTAAAGTGAAAAATGGACGATTAGGATTTCAAATCCTAATTTTCCGAAAATCACGCGTAACATGACGAAACTTAAAATTTTGTTCTCGTCCTTCTGGTAATAACATTTGATCTCACACTCGAAACTTACGAATTTAATAATGGAGTTTATAGAATTAGCCGAAACCGTGAAAACTTATTCGGAATTAAAGAAAATAATCACGGAATTAGACAACGCGGATATAACCAATGCCCTTCAATTCTTAGAATAGAGTACTGCAGGCACGCGGAAAGAAGAAAGTTCGAGATTGCGTAAAGTGTACAACAGATGGCTTCACCGATACTGACACATCCCGGTCCCGGCCACACTGATAGCAGGGACAGTAATCACAAACCCCAGTGTGAAAAACTCCGCGAAATTGATAGATAAAACCACCATAACAATGTCAACCTCCCAACGCCGTTTTCAATACCTTATCAGCGGGAGATACTGACGCAACTCCTAAACTCTTACACAGAATGCACATTCTCAGATTCACCGAATATATATTTCTAGCCAATGTAGGACAGGGTATGCGTAACATATTGGATCTACCGACGAAACAACCCGACGAAGGTCTCCTTCGGGTCAACACCAAAGAAACCAAATTATTGGCTAAGGTTAAGCCACAATCCTAAATTTGAATTGAATACAAATACCGATTTCAGTAATGAACTACGAAATTATTAAAAGGCACCAAAAGTTCGGTCGTTATTCTACTTACACCCAACAAAGTACAAGCAAACCGCCACCTTGCGTAAAATACAATGAAGGGGATCAGGATAGTTTACTGAAGGAAATAGAGTCGGACGTCGAAGAAAAAAAAGCTTATTTCTTAACAACACTAGTTATCTGCAGAGAAGTAGCGTAGGCTTCAATAATCAACATAGATTCCAGAAGGAAATGCTCTTCCGAAAGAGACGAAACGCATAGTACCACTTCATCTACTAGACGTAGACAGGGAAACAGAAAATGATGTAAAATAATTTTGAGTTGGAAAATCTTATTTTGAATGTAGTAATAAACTTAGTCCCGATAGTTTCCTGACGAAAATAGAATACCGTAGCAGATTGACTGAGGTAATGGACGAAGAGATTCTTATAGCAATGTCAGTATTTTTGGATGGAATAGCTGATGACTTAGAGAAAATTAGGGCTATAGAGGAAAGTATGTCGGAAGCAGATCTGATTAGGGGTATAGCGGAGACATGAGACGTTTTCAATAGAATCCATTTAAGGGTTGCTATATAGGCATAAGGCTGTCACACGAACCTGCGATTTTAGTGGCAAATAACCTTGACACGGAATTAATATTGGGTCTAGAAGGTCGAAGAAAATTTTATATGGTTTATATTGCTAAATCGCTGGGTCTTCTGGACGCGAACCACCTCGTTACCCACTTGATAGACGTACAGGGTCACGCACCTATAAAGGAGAGTAATCGGATAGTGTCCCCTAAAGTCCAGGAGAGTAAGTACGAGGATAAGGACAGGTTGCTCACAGAAGGAATTATAGCAAAATCGTATAGCGAGTGGTCAGCACCGATAGTAATGGCTCGTAAAGCGTGGGACAAATATAGACTTCGTTAAGATTTCCAAAAGTTGAACGCAATCTCGAAAAAGGACGCTTTCCTACGGCCATACATGACCGACAAGTACCGACAATTAGAAGCGGCAAGGTATGCTTCGAAACTGGACTTAAGTGCCGCATTTAATCAAATCCCATTAGAAAAGTAAAGCCAAGCACACACAGCGTTCACCGCACCGGGTAGGGGACTACAAGTTTAATAAAATGCAATTTGGACTCACTGGGCCCCCTGCAACATTTCAGTTACTCATAGATGGGATAATTAACCCTTGAAATATGACCTGATGTCCTTAGTTACTTAGACGACATAATAATCGTGACAGAGAATTTCGACGAACACCTATAATGCTTAGGAAAAGTTCTCGATAAGGGGGCTGAAGCAGGGTTGATGATAAATTTGAACAAAAAAATGAATTTTGCTGTTCGGAAGTAAAATATCTCGTATTCGTCGTCAACAAAACCGGTCTTAAACTAGAACCCGACAAAATTGATTCGACAATTTCCTACCCGACCCTGTACAAAAGTTTCTAGGGATGGCCTCCTGGTATTGGCGGTTTATATCAGAATTTGCTACGATAGTGGAACCTTTGACACGATTATTCAGGACAAACATAAAGTGGCATTGGGGCAATGAGTAGCAAGAGGCGTTCGAATACTTGAGACTCGCCTTACCTAAAGCACCAATATTGGCCTATCTGATGTTTAAGGACGTGGTCGAGAATCCCTTCAATCTACAGATCGATTCGAGCGCTTCCGAACTTGGCGTGGTGCTAGCACGATGGGGCTTGGAACTCCAGGGTTAGGACATTGAGATGACTCATAGGATGAGCGCTTTACACAAT
The DNA here is from genome assembly GCA_011634705.1 of Andricus grossulariae. NCBI lineage: Eukaryota > Metazoa > Arthropoda > Insecta > Hymenoptera > Cynipidae > Andricus > Andricus grossulariae. The sequence goes on from JAABKJ010003192.1 coordinate 16,624, forward strand.
GTCCGGATGCGCTATCCAGACTGACCGAGGATGACGGTGAGGTCCTAGTGGCAAACATCTCGAAGACTAGTCACTCGTGGTGCCTGAGACCGGTGGAACCCGTCCAAGAAAGGCCGAGAATCTTTTCGGACTGGAAATTCGAGGACGATAGATTGTATTAACACCGCTTAGATCCGCTGACCGATTCCGTGGTTCCCGACTTATATTCTTGGAAATTGATAATCACAGAAGAGCTGATGGTGCAAGTCGTGGAGGAGGCACACTCGGAACAGGCCGGCCCGGTCGGATTGATGAGCCAACGAGTGGTCGAATAACCGTGGACAGTAGTCGCGAGGGACTTCATGGGTCCCTTCCTGATTGGTAAATCAGGCTACGAATACGTGTTACTGTTCCGTGGTAATGGTTCACACCGACAATGCTACTGAATTTTCTAATAGATTAATGGAGCAGATGTGTAGAAATATCTGAATAGTACACACTAAGAATCCGGTATTCCATGCTCAGGCAAACCCCACGATGTTTGTCTCATTTCTACAGGAACAGCTGTCCATGGATCATTGAAAGTGTCACCAGTATACCTAATTTCAGAAGAAGATCATTGCCGTATCGATTATTACGCCCGCAACTTGAATTAGAAGCACAGCACTGAGAACCGAACCCTGCGAAATGGCTAGAGTGAGTAAAAAGGCTAGATAACTTAAGAGATTTGGTCTGCTGGCATCTCAATCGCTCGTATTTCACGCAAGCGAAACATTACAATAAGAATAAGCGCGTTAGATGCATCTGAGTGGGAGATCTTGTTTTAAAGCCTAACCGAAGATTGTCAAAGAAGGCTGATGATGTGGCAGCCAAGTTGTGTCCGAAATTTGTAGGTCCCTATAAGATCAAACGCCGTCTCTCTACAGTTGTTTTCTGTTTAGTATCCATGGACGGGAGAAACGCCGTTAAAGAACAGATTAAAAACCTGAAACCCTGTGTATACAATGAAGGGCAACCAGGACCCAATTTGACAATTAATAAAGACGCCTCGCGCTCAAAGCGCGATCGGGGTGTTCAACTAAGCCCACTGGTTGTCTCGTTGATAACTCTGGTACATACTCGTTACTCAGTTAACAGTCTAATAATAGTAATTTGAATTTCAATTCAATAATTTTCTTATACTTTGTGCCTCAAACCCCGTAACCTCGTTCGTCGAATTGTATCGGATGAAAAATCGTGCAGATATAATGCTACATTACTTGATTCAACATTTGCAAAATTCCATTTGGTTCGAAGGAATTACCTACAAAATATATTGAAATTTTGTCCCTAGTTATTCTCCTACCTATTCATAACCAATCCTACGCAAGCGGTAGCTGATATGAAATTCGAAAAGCCTAGACCCAGATCATCAAATTGAATCCTTATGATTTATTTTTATTTCATTCCCATTAATTTTTTTTAATTATTATATACATGGTTTTTAGTTCATGTACTAAAATAAGCCTGTGTGAACCATGAGTTTTTTTTTCTGTGATTGTCCGATTTTTATGGCCGAAACATAAGTATCTATCTGGTTGTGTCATGTATCTACGATTTTTATGTGTAATTTGAATCGGCCACACGTATTCCGAAGGCCTAAATCAGTAATTGTAAGCGTGAACCGGGGTGCACTCCCGGAAATTCACGATCCTGCGAACTCGATTAGCCGGCGATATCTGTCCGCGTGATCCCAGCGAAGGCGTTGATTGGTTAGCAGCCATCGATTTATAAATTCCCATATTCATGTATTTCCGCTGCCATATTTACTAAGTTCCAGAAAATCCTAGAATCGAGAAAGAAAATCCGGAACTATAAAATGAAGCTTGAATGATCGAATTGGTTGAATTATAATTTAAAATATTTTAATACGTTCAAATTTTGCAATGAAGGGCATAATCTCACAATAGGCTGGAGAATTACCCCGTCATAACTACCACACGATGAGTTCCTACGATGTTTTTTATATGTTCTGGTAGACTGAAATGAACTAGGTTGACAGGCCTACTAGGTCTGGAGTCAGAATTTCTATGACGGGTTATCGGCCACGACGAAAATTAAACTGAACTGCCTGCAAATACGAGAAAGGGCCTATTTTTACAATTTACTTTTTGGTATGAAGGTCTGGTCGATACAGTACGCGATATGCTGTATGCTAGCATGTGAGTACGTTATAGCATACGTAATAACATTATTTCTCCTGTCCTTCCTTCAAAATGCGTTAGTCATGCTATCGTCATAGCGGTCAAGCAGAAGGCCATAAATCGAATGTAATAGTATAGTGGTTAGCTCTCAATGCACTTCTTCGTGGATCGATACTTGTTAATGCAAATAATATAGGTGACTCATAATTTGGCAAAAGAGGAGCAAGGAATTTCATAATTTTTGGAAATTAAAGTAATTGTTTATCGGTTAACAAACAATGAGCATGTTTATTTATGATAGCCACAATTACACCAGATCTGTAATGTTAGATTCACTAGAACATTGCTGTTCTATTCAAGACTATAATTAGTTTTGTCGGTTCGTGTCAGTTAAAGATGTTACCGCATTCTCGTTAGTACGCTCTCTATGACAAAGATAACGTGAATCAAACACTTTAAAGTAACTCTCAATCTTAACAATACCGTTTTACACAGTATTTATTCTTGAAATTTCTAGATGCAGAAGGAAAATAGTTTTATTGATGTAAGTCTGCAAATACAAATCTTTGATTATTTGATGAGCATGAATGAGTATATAAAGTTCTAGTGGAAGGATAATGTTAGATTTTCGCATGTAAAAGAGTTTTACATCAAATTTAAGCAATTAATTAGGAACATTACGATTGATAAGTTTGGTATTGAATATGTCTGATGTCTTGAGTTTTCTAGCAGCGGTCTTTTTTTAGAACAAATTCAGATAAGCTTGAATCATCTCAAATTTCGTTGGACGAAATACGTAAAAAGCGGGAATTACGTGATTTTCCTTAATTTCCTATTTCACATTATTAACTATAGTACTCTTATTAAACTAGTTAGTTAAAGAGTGAATGCAATTTATTTTTGTGTTAGTAACAATGGCACAGGGAATTTGTACCGAGCAAGAAGATTGGGGTTATTGAAATTTTCAAATACCCAAGCAAATCAATAAGGATTAAAGATAAGAATTGGTAACCTTAAACAAATTGACAAGGTATTAATATTGACTGTGCTGGGGTGAGTAAATCTAGAGATTCACGCACAGCATTGTTCAGATAGAAGGAATTATGAAGGGTAATAGACATTATTAAGATAATTTGATAAAGTAAGGCCGTATCGCTTCCAGCTTGGACGCAAATTGCGATATTGCAAGACAGTTTTTTATACTGGAAAGCAAGTGTAAGAAACCAGCAGGGTACCTTTTTTCATGAGATCGTCCTCGTCTTTCTTGGAAGCACATGCTGAGGAAAGACGAGGACGGTCGGATGGAAAAAAGGCAACCCGCTGGTTTCTTACACTTGCTTTCCAGTATAAAAAACTGTCTTTCAATATCGCAATTTGCACGAAGAGAAAGAGAAGCACATACTTCTTTCAAATTGCAAATTATTACAAATAGTTCAACTGACTACCTCTAATTGAAATCACTTCCTTATCTTCATTACAACTAAATATAGTACAGTTGTATATTCATGTACAAAAAATGAACAATTTGTTACATTGCCCAAAATTTTCAACGGGAATTTGTTCAGAAATGTTTAAGGTACCACCAGGAGTTTTTTCAGATTTTTCCTATTATTTTTTCAATAGCCAAATAAAAAATTTTAGGGCAAGTTTTACGAATTACAGAAGCTAAAATTAAGGATAAAAACGAACAAAAGTGTAATGGCGGTAACGGAGATAAAATAATAAAGAAGATTTAAGGGCAAATAATAATGAAAAAGGGACAATCAAAACGGAAAACAAAATCAGAATAATCAGGGTAAAAATCCATATAAAAAGCGCTTTCCATTTTCACCACTTGGATTTCCTTTTCTACATTTTCCAAATCAATATCAACAGAATCATAGACGTAATTTCAGTCCTAGATTCCTACCTAGATTTTAACCAAATTTCCAACCTAGATCCACAAACAATGGACCCAGATATCCTTACAACCTGTATAACCAGATGTTACCAACATTTACCAAGTGTCTTTCGACTCAATCCAAGGTAGAAATAACACGTAGATTGAATTCCCAACAGAGGAAGTTGAAAATAGTTCAGGAAATAATAGGAGTAAAGGCAATTCCCAAAAACCAAATTACTAGAATGAAAACCAAAAACCAGGTAATAATTCTGACAAAGACTCGCAAGTTGAAACAAGTTTCAACTCAGATACAAAACAGAATTCTAACACAAGTTCAAATGAAAACACAAATAATTTAAATTGTTATCATTGTGATTTGGCGGGGCGTTTTAAAAGAGAATGCCTATATTATGCGTACAACCAGGGAAACCGGAAGGACAGGTATTAGGACTAAAAATAGTACAACCTAATACCAAAACCTCAGAAATTCTATATTCGGATAAAGACGGGATAACAGAAACGCGTTTCCATCTAATGACTGAGTTCGAAAACAGTCTACTTCGAATTTTAGTAGATACAGGTGTCACACACTAGTACATGGGTAAGGAATTACTGGACAAAATCTAGATTTCCAAATATTCAATTTTCGAATCCGTCATCTTAGGTACGGACATCCTAAAGGTCCTACGGATTACCCTAAACTATGACTCGGAAACTTGGTGGCTACCAGGGAGCCCCCCGACCCGCTATCCTATGGAAGCTTACCCAAATTCACTACCCCTCTCCATAACTTAGAATAAAACCAAAACTAAATCTGACATTGCAGTAAAAAAGAATGAGGAAGTGAAAGTGAAAACATTAGGAATAAACCATTGATTGAAAAAGAAGACATTAGGAATATAGATGGAAAACCGAAATTCGGACCTAGTATTAACCTCAGAAGTACTAGAGAAAGTACCACAGGCAGTCCAACGTTAAAAGATAGCGAAATTCCCCAAGTCCCAATGAATCCTAACTAATTCCTAAAAACACAAAACGCCCAAATTCCTACAACAAATACTACGAAGGAAATCCTAAGCTTAACAAGGATCCCCACGGTCAACACGTTTTAAATCCTAGAGAGCATCCCCATGCAAGACCCTAGCCAGGACTCAAGCATATAAGACGCATTTCGTGTAAGCAAACCTAGAATTAGAAGGAGAATAAGTCAGGAAAAATTTCTTATAATAGCAAACATGAGGATACATATTATAACAGCGATAGTAATGTTTGGAAAAATAAAAAAGTTACAAATCCAAAAAAGTAGAAAAAGGAATCTCAAAAAGCAAATGAGACAAGGGAAATCGAAAATAAACATGTACGGATTATTTTCAAAAATAAAGCAATAAGATTAGATAATATTTCGGATAGTTAAGGAAAAATCGAGAAACAAAATGATTGTACACCAGAATGTTTCAAAGGTATTGTTGAGCTTAACGAAAGCCAACAATCACAATTAGAAAATTTTTTAGAAGACAAATTAAAATTATACGAGGGCAAAGAACATAGGGCGACATACCTAAAAAACATGAAATTGACATCCAGGGCCACGATCCCATTAAGCGGCGATATTACCACGTGAGCGCAAAAATTAAAGAAATAATTTATCAAAACGTTGATGAATTATTAGAACATGATATAATAGAACCCTCTTGTTCTGATGGGTCAAATCACATAGTGATGACTAAAAAACCGGGAAAAGGTTATAGATTTTGTTTCGACTTTATAAAGGTTAATAATATTACAAAAAAGAACCTACAATCCCAATCATGACAGAAATAATGGTCACTTCAAGATCAGCGAAATTCGTTTCTGAAAATGATTTGAAGACAGTTCATTTACAAAAACCATTAGATGAAAATTCAAAACCAATCACAGCATTCACAGCCCCTGTAAATGGTATGTACCAGTTCAAACGTATGCCATTTGGTTTAACCTATGCTCCAGCCACTTACCAGATACTTATGAATAAAATTATAATTCAGGATTTAAAGCCGAACGTTTTTTGTTATTTATATGACATTCTAATAGTAACTCAAAATTTCGAAGACCATTTAAAATATTTAAATATTGTATTGGACAGGATAAATTATGCAAATTTAACAATCAGTATGGACAAATGTACTCAACAAAAATGAGACAAGTTAAAAAAGACCGAAATAACATGAAAAATGGCACTTTAGTGTTCGTAGACCTGTTTACAAAATGGGTCGAAATAATATGAATTAAGAAAGCTAACGGAATAACGATAGAGTCAGAATTTCATAAGCTTTTCAATTCGCGTCGGGGTAAGCCGCGGATTCTTTATAACATTGATGGCACGGAATTCGCGAACAAAATATTAAGAAATAAAAAAAAAAAATTCGGTATCAGGCGCACGAAAACGCCAAAATATTACTCTCAAGCAAACCTAACGGAACGATACAATAGGACAATCAAACAAATAATCAAAACCTATATAAAAAACGACCACTTTACATGGGACGAACACACAAACAAACAAAACAAACCTAAAAGGAAAAAGTATTGGAGAACGGAATATAAACGATTTTAAATTAGACAGCATAAATACAGATAATGGCACATAGGCGTAGGTCACAAATGAACTCGAAAATAACTCTAAAGAATATTCTGAACTCAACTGCTGTAAAATGACTCTAATAAATTACCGGAAAGATAACAGCATGTTGACTCCTAAGACAGGAAAAAAGTAACATCCCCCTTTAAGACAAAAGAAAAAGGTGAAGACATAATAAAAATAACAAACAAAAAACATGAATCTTAGAAAGAAAGTACAAACAGTGAGACCGAGAACTCAAAATTCTATAACAGGAAATACTTTCACTTTTTTTAGTAAAACAAATTACATAGTTTAAATTGAATTTACAATTTAAATAATTTACAACTGAATGAAACAATAGCCACAATGGTAAGGACAATCGATTCTGAAAACAATCAATTTCAAGGACATTTGACTCCACGGACGAGTTTTTGTTTTTCTTTTCATATTTGTTTCAGAAACAAGATAACCATGGAGGAGGATTAGAAGTGGAAAAACAATGAGAGAAAAACAACTCTCCTCCTTTTTTTATTTCAACACCACCTTTGTTTTTTAATGTATTTTACCTTCATTCTCGGCATTCCAGATCCCATTTCTCCCCTCGGCATTACCTCCTTAATAGAGGTTACGCGGTTAAAATTTATGAGCCCTTATTTCTATTCATGTAAATAATTAGTTTTGTTATAACTCTATTGGTTTAATGTACGGGAGCTTAAGACGACTTCTATGTACTACTTTAGAGGCCTGTTAAATTCTAATCCTCATGTTACCCTTGCCTAACATTTCTCGTACTTCACGTGTTCCTGTGTAATGATTACCTAATTAATCACTTTTGGGTCCTCTTAATAAAAAGATTTTACTTTAATAAAAAGATTTCGTGTTTTTCCTTTTCTTCAATAAGGTTCTTTCTTGAAAATGATGAAAGATTATGAAGTTTAGTCACTAACGTTATCATTTTATCATCATAAGTTTTCCAAGTCGACCGAAAACGAGTTCAAATGGATTGCACTTTGTGACTTCTTGAACACTCGTATTATATGAAAATGTGCCTAATCGAAACCAATCATGCCATTCAGCGTTTTTCTCTGTTTCCGTAAACGGTAATGCTCCAACAATGTCCAATGAATTTTTTTCAAATCCAACTCCCGGCGTGTCAGCGATCTCCATAGGATTTTATTGTTCAATCATACGGTTATAATTTCTTGCATGTAACTTTCTTGTGTCCACCTAAAGCTTATGAGTGTGCTGCTTCCATTCTCAATCTCCATTAAAGTTTTTCTGCTAGTTTTTTTGGAGATAAAATTGATTTTTTAATATTATCTAGAACTTCTGAGTCTACTTCCTAATACTGATTCGATAGGTAATGCTATATGATGAAAGTTTCCTTTCTTAATTCCTTTTGCTTCACCTAAAGTTAAATTTTTAAATTAATAAAGTTCACATTTTGTTGCTATACTACGAGATACGTTATCTTTTAAAGTTCTAATGGTTGATATAAAGTATGCATAATTATCAACCGCATTCTTAACTAATCTCAAAATTCTATCACGTTTCTGGACTGCGACTGGTCACAGAAATAATGTTTGTCACACCTCTACTCCTTTCCCATGTCTTCTTACGGAACCCCTGTGACTGATCACAGAAATAATGTAGGTCACATACCTTTCTCTTTCGAATGTCTCGTTAAGGGCCTGAAAACACCCTGTGACTCATCACAAACGGGATGTAGGTAACATACCTTCCCCTATCCAACGTTTCGCGGGAGCGTGAAGGTCCCCCCTGACTTGTCACAGAAATAATGTAGGTCACATATCTTCGCCTTTCCAACGTCTCGTGGAAGGGAATCATCCCCATAACTGGTCACAGAAATAATGAAGGTCACATACCTTCCCCTTTCCAATCTCTGGTGAGCAGCGGTAAGGCACTCCCGGGCTATTCATAGAAATAATGTAGGTCACAAACCTTCCCCTTTTCAACGTCAAGAAGAGGGCGAGGAGACACCCGCGTGACTCGACACAAAACCAATGTAGGTCACATACCTTTACCTCTCCAGGGTCTCGTTTAAGGCGGGAAAGCATCCCCAATAAAAGGTCACAGAAATAATGTAGGTCACATACCTTCCCCTTTTGATGTCACGTGGAGGGTGCGGAAGCACCCCTGTGACTTGTCTGACAAAAAATGTAGGTTACATACCTTCTCACTTCCAAAATCTCGTGAGAGGTACAATGCCTACCCCGTGACTGGCCACGGGGTGACCTGCTCTGCCTTCTTTCTCACTTCGTTGACTCTCTGGCCAACAATCTGCCTCAGTTCTTCTTAATGGTACCTGAACTTACTTTCCAGGAGTTTCGTATTCCTGTTGAGCGCGTCCACACAATATTTCGCGTTACTCACACCGTCACGAATTTCGAGGAACATGCTCCTCTTTCTTCCAGAAAAAACCCCCATCTTACTGGTGACCTCTCATAAAGACCTAACAAGCTCACTTTCCTCTTCCAGTTTCTCGTAGAACCCTTAAATCAGAAGTTTCAGATACGATCATTTCTCCGCTTTCTCTTGTATGCTCACCTCCTCCGGGACGTTCAACGGACCTTTCAGCTCATCACATTCACTTCGGTCGATGTAACTTTGGTTCCCCCGAAATCCATGGAACCAGCACCGGCCACCGGGTTCACTCTCTTGGGGTATTTTGTTTTTAAGAGACTCACTCACCGTCGGTTTTTTGTTTGGGGTTCCTTCCATTAGCTGGTTTTTTGTCCACCCCGGGTATTTGATATCCCCGGTACCACCCATATCTGGGAGACGTTCCCCTATCCGCAACCTGGGGAAAGGTCTGATGGGGGACCAGCAACCCCACATGGGGCACCACACGGTACTGATACTAGTGAATGTGATGTTGATATCTCCATCATCGCCACATCATCATCTCGATCCAAGATCTCACTAGATGGATAATCAGAAATTTCACTTGTTATAGCAGCAGCCGGTGTCGATTCTACTTCTTCTGGTTTTGGAAATTAGTAAAAATTAGTAAATTTGTAAATAAGTATTATTAAATTACACAGGCCGACAAAATTTGACAAAAGTCAAAAGCCGGAAAGCAGACCAAACATTTCCGAAGGATTTTGAT